>VMDR010003166.1:0-76289 GCA_007922815.1 Macrotus californicus
GACCATTTCTTTCCCTCACACATCCTCAACGTGAACATATTTGTTTTTAAAAAAAGGAGGAGTGGAGAGAAAGAGAAGAGGAGAAGGGAGGGGAGAAATGGGAGTTGAGAGAACAAGGGGAAGGGAGGGGAGGGGAGGAGAGGGGAGGGGAGGGGAGGGAAAGGAGAGAAAAAGGAAAGGGGTAAAGAGAAGAAGGAGGAAGGAAGGAAAAGATATATCAAACTAAAAGGCTTCTGAACCCCAAAAGAAACCAACAACAAAGTAAAAAGGCAACCACCGAATGGGGAATGATATTTGCAAATAACAGCTCTGACAAAACATATAAAGAACTCATACAACTCAACACCAAACACAATCCTATTTGAAAAAAAAAGAGCAGAGGACCTGAACAGACACCTCTCCCAAGAAGACAAACTAAAGGCCAACAGGTACATGAAAAGATGTTCATCTTCACTAGCTGTTAGGGAAATGTATCTCTTTTTTCCTCCAACATCCCATAAGGATGCGAGTGAGAGTCCTTACTTTAGTGTTGACAAAGGTGAGTCTGGTGCCAGGCTGCTCTGAAAGCTTGTCACCCCACAGCAGCAGCAGCAGCACGGCATAGCGGCTGTGGTCAGCCCTCAACTCTGACACAGGCGACACATGCTCACTTTGTTACGAGGCAGAGCTCATTATACTGAGCACACACAGCACATGGTCTCGGACAAAGTGCCTCATCTGCCCACTGTAATGGATGATGATCTGGCATTTCAGTGCTCATTAAATCTCCATGTCCCAGGTGATGCTCCAGAGCTGAAGTCAACCATAAACAGACTTCTAGGCAGATCATGAAGAGTGAATGAGTTGTCACTTCGGAAGGACGTTTTAGATAAGTGAAAGCACTGCCAGGTCCAAACTTGAAGTGGCAACAAACCTGGTTCCTAAAGAGAGCCATTTTGTCAGGAGAATAATCGTGACAAACACTGATGGTGTGAGTCTCTTAGAGTAATCATTTGCATAACTCCAGGGCGCCCAATCAGGTAGCGAAAAGCATTACATGGTAGACCTTCAAGGCTTCCGCTCCCCTCAGCCCCAAGCTGGATTGATGAAGGCAGCCTATGCTTCGTAGTGTCTTTCCAGCCTTGACTGAGGCTTCCAGAACCACCCCAAGTCTCTGCCAGTTTTATTTCTATAAAACCCACCACCGTATGCATTTCCTGACATGTGATCCAAAAAGAATCTCTGGTCTCTCTAATGAAAAGGTAAGGTTTGAAGAAAGCAAAGATGATAGAATCAGAAAAACCTGGATGACACTCTGTTTTGCCAGGCACTAGTTTTAAGGTTTCTGGAAAGTTACCTAAATGTCTGGGCCTGGTTCTCCATAAATAAAATAAGATTAAAAATAGCAACCTCTTCAATTTGCTGTGGGGAGGAAATAAAATTAGGTAGGCAGTCCTCTTAGCTCAGTGCCTGGCACAACTTTGGCATGTACACATTTAGTATTTTTCACAGTTTTGGAAATTTTAGGAACCAAAAAAAAAAAACAAAAAAAAAAAAACAATGGAGGATCTCTCGGTCAGACTGTATATTGTGGAAATACAGCACAGCTTCTGTGACTTTTAGGAAATGTCCTTCTGTGACTATCTTAGCAATTTGAACATGTTCAATATTATGAAATGGAAAAGGCAGAAAATAATTTATATTATTTTAAGCACATACACATATATTATTGTTAAAAAAAGAGAAAAAGAAATGTGGAGTATTTACAGTTCATCAGTATGTGCTCCATTCTCTGGGTGGTAGAATATCACAAGGCTTTTTGCTAGGAATAAAGAAAAGAATGAAATGTTGGAATAACTAGGCACATTCCCTGCTTTTTCAGAGGGCACGAGCCCCTTCAAACAGGACCACATTTTCTACCTGAGGACAGGGTAATGGATCAACAGTGTGTGGCCTGGCCATTCTGCTCTGGGGGGAGGAGCTGATTTGGGGTTGGTTTGTTTTCTAGCAAACCCCTGCAAAGCTCTCTAGTTCATTTCTTCACAATCCCATGGAGAGCCCACCTGCCATCTCCATACTACTCCCATCCTTTTCCTGCAGACCTAGGGGGAAGCGGAAGGGTGGAACTGAGCTCAGCATGGCAGCATGCATTTCCACACACAGCAGTGAGCCAGCGAGCCATCAAAGACCATGCAGTCCTTTTATCGTTGGAAAGAAACTGAGATAGCACCAAGGTCAGCACTGTATCCTATGACAAAAGTAACATCCCTCTCCCAAGACCAATTCACACAGGTACAAAAACCCTAAATTTGGCACAAACTTTAAACAGTTCATGGAACTCCCAATGTCCACCTGAGAGTCCCCAGCATGGCTCATGGACCTTGGATGAAGAGCTGCCTCAATGGACAGTGTTCAAGAAGGGTGGGAGGAGAAATAGGAGTCTTTTTTGATAGACAAATTTCTCAAAATATTTTATCAAGGAAAAAAAATCTGCTGAAAAATTTACTGTATTTTCAGCAACTATTTGTGCTTGGTTAATATTTTCAGAGATCCAGGCAGATGAGTAATTTACTTCCATGTAAAATTCGTCATTTCCACACACCAAGCATTCATTAGTGTACCTGGGGCTCTGTGCTAACTATTTGATACACTGCATTTATTCTAGCTGGAAGATACTTCAAATGTAATACACTTTGAACACTTGGTAATTTAATAATTGCTTCATGCTGGTAAGATAAACTAAAATATAAAAGTTCTGTCTCAAGGATGGGATATAATAACATCCCTAATAACATCCACTCAGCATAAAACAATTCATTTTTAATAGATACATAAGAGTAATTGTTGCAAGTGCATTTGTTTTAAATAAGTTTTTGAAATTTCAAAAATAAGATAATTTTTCAAAAAATTAATTATATTTTTGATATGCAGTTTTCTGTGGGTATTAAAAGTTCGTGGTTATAAACCAATATGGAAAACAGTATGGAAAAAAGGATGTCAAACTGTGTGTGCAGAATGGTTACCAAGATAAAATGAAATAGCTTGCAATAAAGAAGAAAGACCAGAAGAAATACCCTAAAAGTCATTACTATGGAATGCATAAGAGTGAGCCATTTTTTGTATTATTTTACCAGTTTTCCTGTGACTCAATTTTGCCACTTTTATAATGACACAAAGCTGTTTTAAAAAATAACCACGTTGGGCAGTGACTCTAAATTTATGTCTAGATGTTGAGTCCAACAGCAGCTATTACAGTTACTCTGTGCCAGGCCCTAGAGTAACCATGTTTAAATGCTTTACCTCCTTAGCTTTCAAAAAGCTCCTCAGATTTAAAAAAAAAAAATGCTGCAAATGAGAAAACTCAGATTCTAAGGGAGAAAATGGACAAAAGTCAATGCTTCTTTTTTTCTTCACCATATTTTTCAAGTTTTTGAAAACTAATAGAATACTGCCTTGAAGTCAAGACCAGCAGGTGTCCTTAGTGTGGGCTGCATTACCTACAGAGCAACAACCACCATTACCTGTGTGGGGAGGCGTGAAGGAGGGTAGAGAGCAGCAGCGGAGACTACCTAACACTTGACTCTCCTAATACATTGTTTCTTCTAATATCCTGGACTCACTGAAGGTGCGTAGACACCTGACATCACAAGCACAATCCCAAAAGATCACGCAAAAGTTGACATGGTGGTAATAATGTAATTCTTGCCTCAGAGGAGTAATTCCATTTGTTTGCTTGTTTGTGTTTTGTTCCTGAGATGGGGAGAGGGATGAGAATAAACAAAGTCAAATTATCGGGCAACTTGGATGTACCAAGAGGGTTAAGGGTTTCAGTGTTTAGACAGGTTTTTGTAGGAACAAGATAGGTTGGTAATTATATTATAACTTCTACAGAGGAATTTTTAAAAATTCATTTCTAAGGAAAGGTCTATGTAATACCAGGGCTAAAACCACATTTACATAATGTAATATAAAATGCATAACTTTCTTCATAAATCAACATATTTACAGTATAATTGTGAGGAAGTGCCACACCAGACATCCTGACTCATTTAAATACCAAAGCACATTGGCAATGGGCAGTGAGCATGAGAGTACAGAACCTTAGAAGGGGGAAAAAAATTCAAAATTTTTAAAATGTCATCATTTGACTCATTCTTTATTTGTCATTCTTTTTCTCTGGCTATCTGTACTTTATAGGAGAGTATTTCAAGACCAAGTTTGAGGGACTTTTAAATGATTCTGTGTGGAATGGAGCAGACACCATCTTGCAGAGCACTGTCTTCATGCCCTACTCCTGGTGGGATTAAAAAACATGGAGAAAGCTTAAAATATCTGACATTCAACAGTAATGCTCCCTACAGCTCTCCTGTGTTCCTGAGGGAAGAAATATTTAAAAATACATGAACAAAGGCATCAGGGACTATTTCACCATAGGATGCACATGTGATGGAAAGCTTGTGCCTATTTTTGTAAACCCCATGGATAACTAACATACCAACTTGTTGAGCTTCATCCTTTTCTCATGCCTGTGACACACTGAAGCATCAGTGTCTGGTTCAAATGTAGGTACCCACAACTTCCACTTACATTTGAAAAGAGTTGATCTCTTACTAGTGCGTCCATTTTAACAAACTGCACCCGTGGCTTTTCTCAGTTGTTGTCTGACGTGTATTCTGGAGGTCCTCACTCCTTCTCCTTGGTGTCCGCTGGCAGTGTTCTGTCTGGCCTTGTTTACTTCTCCATA
The DNA here is from genome assembly GCA_007922815.1 of Macrotus californicus. Lineage (NCBI taxonomy): Eukaryota > Metazoa > Chordata > Mammalia > Chiroptera > Phyllostomidae > Macrotus > Macrotus californicus. Next base: position 4,724 of record VMDR010003166.1, read on the forward strand.
TGTTATCGCATTAATCATTTTATCACTGACTTTCCGGTGGTTCTGGCTGCAAGATCTTAACTTCTGCTCCCCCTCCTGGCCCCTCGTTTACTTTGCAGCTGCAAAGTGGAGCTGAATGAAGCATGTGGGCCAATGGCATACAGAGGAATTGGCATCATGGGTGGAAACATAAAGAGGCCAAATCCAAGAGAGCTCTTCCCAGCGTCTAAAGGCTTTTCATATAACTTCTGTCTTCTCAGTTCAGGTTCTTCCTATGACTTTATTCAGAGTTATTTTGAGAGCTGGTGTGAAATATGATAAAATCGATATTTTCTGGTTTTATTTCTATCCTGTTTTGCAAATATAGCAAGATAAATGTGACATTAACTTGCTTTCCTACAAAATTTTCGGTGGTGCACTCAGAGAGGAAACTGTGCATAGGTGTCCAGTGCGTCAGCTTCTACGTTCTCATTAAACAGTCACAGCTGGAGGAAGCTACAGTACAAACAGTTAGAAGAATAAATAATTCAAAAGTCATTTCCGTTTGCCTTAAATAGCTGTTTCTTGATCCCGTTTGTTTAAATAGAAAGGTTCCCAGAATGGGGCCACAGTGTCACGCCAGTCACCCAGTCCATCTGAACTTAGGCCTGTGCTCCCACCAAGCACACCCCAAGATTGCCCACGGAACACGTGTCCATCAAGGTGCTCTGTCCAGTGAGCAAGCACGGAAACCAAAGACTTTATTTGGCAAGTCTGTTGAATGCTATATATCTCTCCTGAAGATCAACAGAAATATTATAAACATACATAAACAATTTTGAGGTAGTATCTATAATGTCCTACAGAAAGAACTAGTGTTTAATGAAACACTTCTTGGTAATTGCTACCTATCATTTTAGGCCCAACATCAAAGTTCTGTTCTTTGTTCTAAGAGTAATTAAGTCACAGAGACAGTTATCCAGCACGTGCCCAGGGACTGGTCTCCTTCATGTCCATGTCACTGCCCACCGCCTACCCTGTAGTTTTAGAGCCCGTGATCACTTAACGCTGAATGCCTAAGTGGGCACATGTGAGAGCCACTGACTGGAGCTCGGAGATACATGTTTTATGTGGAGAGAAAAAAGAACGTCTTCAGTTATGGACCTCACACATTGAACTTTTACAGATACTTAGAAAAAACAACCGAGTGCACAGGAGAAAAAGGTCAACAGCATATTATCACATATTCAAATGACTTAGCACCGCTTCTCTCCACAAGGCACACAAAATTCTAAACTATGTTTCAGAGACTTTGTGTCTCTTCTCCCAAACACGTGACCTAGCTGAGTGCTTGGACGTGCCGTATGTCTATAGTTGCAAAGTTATGAGACCTCTGAGTAGAAGGAACACTGCATAGTTAACACAGACCACTGAGCGCCTCTGTGTTACAGATGAAGTAGCTACGTCTCAGATGGTTCACAGGATTTGCCCAACGACATCCAGGAGAAATTTTAGAAGAGGCGCTTTGCACTTTTTCCTGCATATCCAACAGTCCCTCGCACATCCGATAAGAAATTTGATATATTAATTAATTATATTTACACCAATACCATTCTTACAAGCTACTTTCTAAGTAGACCAACCTTAAAAAGTCTATTATCTTAAGACAACAGAAAGGAAAGATTTCTTCAAAAATTAATTGCACTGCTATGTAACTTACTAAGAAATGATACACGGCAGGTGCGTCTCTTGCAAAAGAAAACCGGGTCGCGTGCACGTCCGTGAGAGCACAACAGTGAGAGTGAGCCACTGGCCAACGACAGCAGGTTCCTCAGCTCTAGGTGACCCTGCTTTGACAGACAAATTCCACTCTGGATTGCTTTAAAAGGACACATCTGACCCTCAGTGTTTAAATTTAAAGAATCAGAAAAACTCAAGGTCAAGCGATTTCAATATTAATATCAAAATGTAAACTTTGCAGAAATATGTTATTATGTGAAACAAGAGTGGTTATATACTTTGATAAAAGGTAGAATGCATTGTATTTATATGACAGTTTGAAAATAATATGTAAGAAAAATAAACATATGGGAGAAATGGCCACATTTATCACAATTGCAACTTTTCACATAAATCTAAATCTCTCAAAAAATGTTAAAATGATGTAAATGAAGAAAATTTTATAAGGGAATCAGTAATACTCTTTCAGTGGTTAAAGAGTACTTCCTCCATGCACAGTAAAAATTATTATGAGATTTTCTTAGAACATAAATATAAACAAAGTTAAATGAAACCACAGGAAAATCTAAATGAATGCCAAGAACTAGAAAATGTGAAGGCCATATTCTCTGTCGCAAAGCAATAAAACCGAGAATGAATAGCAAAATTTTAACCCAAGAGCCGTAGACAAAAAAGAGAGACAACTCTGAGGACTTTTCATTTGATTTTGAGAATGTGAAGGAGAAAAGATTCATGTATTTATAAAGCCAAGGAAGATAGTTAAAAATAATTTGTTGTCAGAAATATGTATGAGGGGAAGAAAAATCTGAGAATTCAAGTTGAAGTGCAGCTTCGGGTAGAGCAGTAGGACTTGATACTGAAAAAAAATTGCGTCACTGAAACAGAAGGCAAACAGGGACAGCATCTTAGCATGAGCTGGAGAAAGCTAAAAAAATAGGGATTAAAGAAGAGGTGAGAGTTATGGAGGACAGATGACAGAGCCACCAGTCTAGATAGGCTAAAATAGCGTCCACTGCCAATGAAAACTTCAGTGATGACAGTACAGTGTCCCTCACAGAGAGAAGAAATATTCTGTTTATGCCGACATTAAAGTGAAAGGGCACAACGCTAAAAGCATTACCGATCAGCTCAGGAATAAATTGAAAAGAAAGGTCTGACTTCAAAACCATTTGTGAGAATATTCAAGATGTTGGGAGCATTGAAGGAAAAAGCCAATATTTGCTCAAAAAGGAACACGTTAATTTTATGCATGAAAGTTACTTCTGTGTCATTTACATTCCTACAGTCCCGTGAGTGGGAGACTAGGTAGATGAGACAGAAATGCTTCCAGCCCAGGCACTTCTAGGCCTCCGTTTACGTATGGATGAAATAATGGGTGTTAGCCAAGGGATCTGCAATTCCTTTCCAGCAGTCATTGTCAAGGTGTTGGCGATCACAGAGATAAGTATCAATATCCACCCACAATGAAAGATTGGCAATGACAATACCATCTCTTTCTTTTCTCCAATAATAGCTAATATTTACTGAGTGCTTGTGTGCCAGATATTATTCTCATAACTTAGTTCTCACAACGATTCCTTGAATTGAGTATTAGGTCAGTCCCACTGTTTTCAAAATGGAAACCGAGGCCCAAAGTGGTGGAATAACTTGGCAGAGGTCACAACAAGAAGGTACAGAGACACGTGTCTAACTTGTAACATGGAGGGCCCCTGCTCTGAGCCACCTGGCAAAACTGCTGCTCCATGCTGTTATTTCTTAGGATTTTAGAACATCATCTTACCCCTCTCCATATCACCACGATGCCCACGAGCTCTCTTTGCATTGAGCCCTCCATCTCCTGTGATCTGGGTTCCTGTAGTTTTCTTCTAGAACTATTTGTGACTAAGTGGACCTGAGAGCTGCTTCAGCGTGATTGAGTCAGTGGTGTGGAGATGTTTCCTTTATGACCTGGCCCTCTCTCATGGGGGCTGGTGTGAGTTCAGGAAAAGAAAAACAAAATAGAGCTCAGAGATTCCCAAATTGTGCTCTGCAGAACATCGAGTAATAAAAACATTAAATCTATACTTTATGGAAAATATAGAGTTCCATGTTCAATAAAATACATGTAAAATGCTGGATTATATCACATTTAACCAATTTCTTTAATAAGAAATTTCTCAAAACTCTTACTATGCTGTTTGTTATACGCTAGGCAGGATTTCTCTACAGTAGAAACTAATCAGAACACTTTGGAAAGTGTTGAACAATCCAATTATTAATTTATTCAAATAATAATGTCATCACAATCTGCATGAAAATTGATAATACGATCCCTAAATTGGAAGCTTGAATTCTTTGGGTGCAGTGCCAGAGAAATAAATTGCGAGAGAAATGGAACTACTCTCCTTGTTTCAGTTGTGACAGGAGATGAACTATATATAAACAGCTCAGCTACATCTTTATTTTCCAAAACAAAGAAGGAGCTGTTTTGGGCCACTGAGTTCAGTCCTACATATTTGTTTCATCCTTTCTGACACAGGCTGTTTGTAAGCGTCCCGGCTGTGTGTGAACGGGCAGAGTGGGAACAGGACTCCATTACGGCTAAGTCGCTGAAGCGTGCGTGAGTCTGACTCAGGTGTGTGTGTGTCAGCTTCTTAATTCCATTTTGAAATGTGCCTCTCCTCATCAGAGCCAGAAAGCGGCCTCTGCTCATCTGTGGAATCGGGCAAGGTTAGGGTCCTTCCATTTAGGTTGGATTGAAATGTTTCTTTCTCGCTTAGAGCAGAGAGCTATTTATCATGATATTGGATGTCTAAGAGCACAGAACATATCATTCCTGGTGCCTTCGTAACACTTGAGTAATACCGGTGATCGAGCTTCTGAAAGCCGTCTGCAGTAGGTCATATCATCACTGACAAGTCACAATGGGAAGTGGGAAAAAAAAGGACCAAAAGACTGAAATAAAGTATCTGTACATTTTTCTCAAATGGCATATATATTGTACAATAGAAAGGGTACATGTATATACATATTATGTGTATACACTTATATGCATGTACCATATATGGTATACATGTATGGTACATAAGGACATATATAAGTATACATGCATATACTATATACATGCGCACACATAAATTCCCACTCACAAATCAAAGCTCAGCTGATGCGTCACACCCCCATTAAGTCCTCCTTGTCCACACCCAGATGGAGTTAGTGACTCCTTGTTTTGCACACCCTTGGCCCCTTCCACGTCCTTACTCAGCAAACTCAGCACAATGCCCCACAGCAGCTCCCTATGACTGTTTGTGTGTCTCATTGACACTATATTCCTGATAAAAGAAACAGTGTCTTCCTCATCTTGCTCTCTTCCTATGTCTGGCACTGTTTCTAGTGGGCCTTCAATAAATATTAATTTTAATGTAATTTCATGCATTTCATTTTATATCTGTGGGCCTCAGTCCATTCTTCCCAAACCAAACTGCCTCAGCTTTGAAGCTTTTCCATCTCTGCCATTCTAGCTGTGTGATCTTGGACAAACTACCGTAAGTTTCTGTGCTTTATGACTTGTGCCCTACAAAGCAGTCAAGGTAATAATAATATCAACTTTATGGGATCGTGCTAAAACGTACATGAGTTGACTTGCGGGTGACAAACTCTGACACACAGGGGAATGACATCATCATCATCATCATCACCATTTTCTGCCATGCCTGTGCTCACATTAGCAAAATGCCTATCTCTGTCCTTGTCCTTACTGTCCTGCCTTGTCTGTTAATGTGCCTGTCATCCTCACACTGTGCCCTGACAATGACACAGCCTCAAGGTCAAGGATTTTGCCTGTCCCTGTGTATTTCCCTAACCCCAAGATTAGTGACTAAACACTTCTCAATTAACGTTTATTAAACCAATGATTGAATGAATGGGAAATACATCCATTCATTCAATATTTTATTCAATATTCTAGTGCTTATATTTTCAAGCACTAGAAGATGTAGAGAAAATATTTGGTCCCTTTAATAATTTCTTCATGGGTGAATTTATAATATAAAAGTACTGTCTGTCTGGACTGGCATCTGCCCTCTCCACTCACTGAATATAGGACCAACATAGGACCAGGGTTAATATGACCAATAACTTAGGAAATCTGTGGTTGACCTAATGAACTGCTCTCCAAACCAACAACCTTTAAAATACAGTGTTATTATCAACTCTGAGGAGTTGCATGTCAGAGCCCCTGTTACTGCTGCTTTTTAATACAATAAGGGTTTCAATCTACTGAAGCTGCTTTCCATGCCCCATTCTTTCTCACACAGAAGACAAAGTAAGGGACATGTTCGCATGGTTACATCATCCTTGCCACTTCTGTCCCGTACTCCACGCGTCTCATCCCCATGATTTTGGAGCGAGGCGATGCAAATTTGCCTAAGATGTGGCAGTCAATCTGCTTCCCACTCCTATGTGACAGGTGGCTCCCAGACAGGTAGGCTGGTAGAGCTGGGCATCCGTTCATGCTGTCAAAGAGCAACAGCTCCCTGCTGGTTGATCGCCACAGCGGCACCATCGGGTTGAAAGTCTCTCTTTCTTTTAATTCCCCTAGCCGTGAATCTTTCAGGGATTTGCTCCTGTTGTGAACAAGGCTGTTGTGGGTTGGCAGAGCTCTGCTGTGGTCTGCTTATCCCAACGGAGTGTGTTTCCATCTGCGTGGGGCATCTGCCTGCATTCTGTCATCTGACTTGTCTTAGACCAGACACCCAGGCTTCCCTTAGGGAAGGCAGGAAAGCAGCTCAGAAAGAACCTCTGCTTTACAGGGTGCCTGATTCTATTTTTTCTGTCAATAGTGTGTTTCTCAAACTTTAGCGTGCTTACAAATTGCCTGGGATTCTTATGAAAATGCAGGTTCTAATTCATAAGTTCGGGGACAGGCCTGCGATGCTGCATTTGGAACCAGCTCCCAGGTGATGCGAATGCTGCTAGTCTAAGATGGACACTCTCAGGAGCAAGGCTCTAATCCACACATCTCAGAGCCCTCTGTGGCTCCTATCTCTGGGCTCCCTGACACACTGGCTGTGATTTCCTCAGTGTACTTGGTGGTGTTTTCCTGGCATTCCAACCAGCTGTGCATATATCACCTGAACCTGCGCCCTTGTTGCCCTAAGCATTGGTGCCTCCACTGCTGAAAAACATGTGCTGAACTAAACTGATGAAAAGGAACAGAAACAAAACTCAGTGCAAGTTGCTTAATTATTAGTAAGTCAACAGATCAATTATCAGATAAACCGTTATCCCTGTTTTATTTCACTCCTGATTTAATATTTTCTGATTGTCAGAGCTTCCAGTAAAGGAATAAAAAAGATGATTAATTCCATTAAATCCAATTTACTTCAACCTAGCAAATCAGTTATTGAACTAAGCGGTTTGGAGTCACCAAGACGAACAGGCACAACTTTTCCTTCAAGGGCTTTACGCCGGCACCAGTGAGTGGGTAGATATGAGTAGAACAGGTAGGAGATATTTTCACAGCAGTGTTACTACAGCACAGAGGGGCACAGAACAACTTCAGTTATACCCACCGAGTGCTACCGGACAGGCAGGAGGAAAAAGAGCTGCAGGGTCTTGCTACCCCAAGTGTAGCCCACGTACCTGTAGCATTGATACCAGTCAGAAATCCAGGAGTAGCAATTCTCGGACCCTCCCCCAGGGCTACTCAACCACAGCCTGTTGGTCAGCAGTCTGTCTTTCCAGGCCTACTGGGGAGCTGTGATGGATGGTCAAGTTCGAGAAACACTGGTATAAAATACGTAAAGTATTATCTATAGTCAATGAAATGGAAATGAAAGAGAAGTAGAGTAGCTCTATGGAACAAAAATATATGAGCCATGTATGCATTTAAATTTCCTAGCACTGCATTAAAAAATTAAAAAGAAACAAATGTATTTAACCCAACATACACAAACTATTTTCAAGATGTAATTAATGTATGTTTTCTAATGAGAAATTTTATAGTCATGCTCTTTTGTAATAAATCTTTTGTCAGTAAATTCTATAAGGGCATCTTGCACTTACAGAACACCTGAATTCGGACTAGCCACATCTCAAGTGCTTAGTGGTTACATGTGATGAGTAACCACCATATTGGACAGCGTGGCTTCAGATGCCACTATTTCAAGTGCGATCCCCGGACCACCAGCATGAGAGTCACCTAGGATATGAATCAGAGTCTGCATTTTAGCAAAGTCTCTTGGTAATTTGTGTGTACTTTGCAATGTGATGGATACTGCCTTTGAATGTAATGAAGTCTCCACTCTAGAAAGGTATTTCCCATCTTCTTGCACAGCAAAGACTTGTTAAAGTAAGTACAGTGCCTCTCCGAGCTTCCAGCTCTCTGCTGAATCCACCCAGTCCTGAGCTCTAAGACCATGCTGACATCTAGGAGTTGGCGATATTGAAAAGGGAAGACCAGCATTCCAGCTGGGAAATTCACAGACTGTTTGAGAAATCCCTAGGAGTCCAAAAATACCTGAATTTCCACATTTAGAAGTATGCACCCCCCCTCACCTTCTTCCTGCCTATTTGCTCAGGATTACATGACAATGTAACTGTCATATTCAACACTAGCTGCTTTGGACAGAAATTCACAGTGTAGAAACTCCTGAGAAGAGTTGGTCTCAGACAGGAAAGGATAAGGCAGAGTTCTGGAAAGAGCCCTAAAGAAACAGAATCAGTTATGCAGCTGCCCACAGGAAAGAGAGATCACACTGTAAAAAGAAGCAAAGTGATCCAGGTGAGTGAAGGATGCTGCCTCAGTGTCTGGATTGTGGGAGGAAGAACAGCAAACCGGTACTGTCAGCCCCCAGAACTTGATGGCTAAGAAGTGATGACCTAAAGGGAGAAGATGGGAACCCGGGGTCAACTCGTCCTCCTTTACCTTGACCCAGAGCAGTGGGATACGGCCGTTTCTCAGCAATCCAGGGGCCTTTTGCTAAAGGACTTAGTAAAAGTCTTAACTTTGATGCCACCTCTTGGTTCGGAGACAGTGGGTTAACATGTCTGAAAAGACCTATTCTTGGTAGAAAATGAGGGAGTGAAGGGGTAAGGAGTTATTCCTGGGGAAGTTGTGTATAACCTAACCACATAGAACATGCCCCATAAGTGCTGACTGTGCTGAAAAAAACCAAGTGATGAGAAATCAAAAACACAAAGCAACTTCAATTACATCCACTGAGACCAACCTTGGCCCCTGACAGGCAGGCATATTTATTGGTCGCGTGAAAGCTGCCATGTTTAGAATGCAGCCCCATGATTCCTCATGGGCATGATCTCATGGAGAGAATCGAACAAGCCTCTCTTCATCAGGGCAGTCTTAACTGTCACTTGCCTCTGGTCCAGGACCTTAGGCACTCCTGGCCACCTCACCCATGCCCTACACCCTTGCTGTGTCCATGGACATAGGCTTCAAACACTAGCTGTCACTTTAGACCCTGACCCAGAATGTCCCCCAGGACACCAACACACACAGATGTGTAGCAGCTCACGCAGCTCCTGACTACTCGAAGGGCCTCTAGCTTTCCGTGCTGGCCTCCTCCCTGCTGATGCGAGGCTGGGTTTGGCATTCTCCCTAATTCTTCCACTCCAAGCTAGACTTGAGTTTTCTTAGGCACAGTTCCAAACTAAGCCATCTTCTCTGGGCTCTGAACTTCCTTTTGTCACTATATTTATGTTGTAAATAGTGGCAAACTTCTCTAATTGACAAGAAATTGCCCTTCTTAAAGGAATAAAGAGAAAATTACAGAACATCAGAACTTAATGCTTAAAAGGCACTGTTTGGTCAAATGTAAGAATCCCCATAAACTCCCAAACACATACCAGATAAATGAATCTTCTATACAACTTGTTGGAAGAATCAATATATATATCAGTACATGCAGCATTACATTTTTCTCAAAGGACTTGGCTTGCTTTTTTTTTTAAGATTTTATTTGATTTTATTTTTAGACAGAGGAGAAGGCAGGGAGAAAGAGAGAGAAATATCAGTGTGTGGTTGCCTCTTGCACATCCCCTACAGGGGACCTGGTCTGCAACCCAGGCATGTGACCTGACTGGGAATCCAACCAGTGACCCTTTGGTTTGCAAGTAAGCACTCAATCCACTGAGCCACACGAGCCAGGGCTCAAAGGACTTGGCTTTCAAGTATGTGGGGAAGGGTGACATAGAACAATCACAGAAGATACTTTTTTAAGCTGTAACCCTCTTTCGCATTTCTACAACATGCCCCCAGGGTGAGAATGGAGAGCAGTTCTTTCTAGAAGACAGTCTGGTCTCCCTGACCCAAGAGAAATAAGTTGACATCCTTCAGGTGTGTTGTGAGTTTCTTTGGGTCTGACTTTGAATGACTAGTATGAAAAGATGAGAGTGGGTGCTGGCAGCATAAACCACGTGCAGTGTGCAGAAGGCTGAGACTGCACCAACGTGGAGACAGAAGAGGAGAGATGCAGGCTGGCCACTGCTGGCTGCCCCTGGGCTAATCTCATGCACCTCGGAGTCTCAACTCCCCATCTATATCATGGGCATGCATCCACCCCAGGACAGACTATAGGTTGCAGTAGATAGACAACACCCGTCCAGGCACTATAACAACTGCAAAGCCCAAGACGAGTAGTAGTTATAGCTACAAGTGGATGGGGATATTCTTTTGATATTTTTTTATGGGGTGGGGTGGGGGGGTGGTCCTTCCACATGTTATTTTTTTTTTAAAGATTTCATTTTATTTTTAAAGAGAGGGGAAGGGAGGGAGAAAGAGAGGGAGAGAAACATGTTACCTCTCGTGCAACCCCGTACTGGGGACCTGGCCCACAACTCAGGCATGTGCCCGCCCCAGGAATGGAACCAGCGACCTTTCCAGTCACAGCTGATGCTCCATCCACTGAGCTACACCAGCCAGGGCCTATGTGCCATTTCTGAAAGGTGTGCATCCAGGCATGTCCAGGTCGCTTCTCCCCTCGGGGCCCATCCCCACCCCAAACTCCCGCCCCATCCCGCGGCTGATGGGCACGTGTAGCCGGCCTTTTCTTTTGATATTAGAGTTGTGGACAGAGGCAACCTGGTCCCCTTCTCCCAAGGCAAAGCACTGAGACCCAGGCATCAGGGAATAAAGTTTGAATTCTCAGAAAGCTCTGTCCTGCCCAAAGAGGATGTACATCATGAGCTCAGAGGGCTCAGCTTGACTTTGTGATCGTCATCCATAACATCTTAGAGCCAAAACCAATCATAACACTGCTGTGCACAGCTGACCGAGAGCTCGGAGCAGGTGAGGAGGAGTCAGCCCCATGCAGGGCCATGATGGAGAGCAGCCAACCCGTGGTAAAATAGCAACGTGTCCTTCCTGGAGGGTAAATTCAGAAAGAGGGGCACACATACTTAGGTACAATCTGTAGGTGCAGTAGGAGACTGTTTAAAAAGGCAGTTTCTCAAATGTAAAATATAATATTACACTTAACAAAAAAGTATAATCCAAATTAAACAATTTTTTCACAACAGTGAAAGGGAAGAAAGGTGTTAGTGTCACACAACTGATGTGCATTTTCATTCTTAATCTTTATTACAACTTGGAAAGGAGAGTATTATTACCTCCATTTTACAGATGAGGAAACTGAGATGGTAAATAAGTGGACCAAGTTCAAACACAGGCTGTCTCTAAAGCATATGTTGCCCTAGCAACACCACCACTGGCATCGACAGCGTGGCCATTCTCTTCAGGTAAAGCCCAGGGAAATCAGGACCAAACAGACCATAAACAGCACATTAGGAGAGCAAGACTGGGGGAGATTGAGTCATTCTTGGTTCATAGAAGGTTTCTAGTAGAAATGATGGGATTCAAGCAGGGCCTTGAAGAAAGCAGACAACTGAATGAGTAGCTGGCTAAGTATTCAATGAGACGGGGACTGCTCCTTGACTTGGACTTGAGGAATTATTCAAACGTCTCAGAACCAGTGAGAGTGGCAGTACTGTTCAGGGATTGTCCAAAAAAGCTGTTCCAGGTCTGCCTTCCCCACAGACAGCTCTGCAGCCTGGCAGGTTCTCTGCACAGGAAAAAAAAAAATGGTACAGCTTTCATCCTCCGCTAAAAAACAGGTGACAGAAGTTGGCCACCTCTGACAAGAGAAAGCCTGGGAAATGGGTGTCAGTCTGGCTGACCCCTGGTCTCAGCCTCCAGGAAAGCAATACGGACCTCCCTCAATTCCACCAGAGACTGGGCTGCAGAAGGCCAGGGCCTGCCTCTCATCATTCCAGTTCATAGAACAGGATGGTGTCAGCATCTTCATAGCAGGGCCTCTGTGGTCAGAGAAGGTCCTTTGCAGAAATCGGGTCATGTTGCTTGCAAGAATTGTATGTCTGCTGGCCAGGCTGTCATTTAATGAGAACCACGCTGTAATAAATATGCATTAGCTCCTAAATCATGTCCAGATGTGGAGAATGCCCTATGGACACTGGCTGTCAGTTTTACTCAGGCCACCCAATATACCTACCTAACAATGATTATAAAAGCCCTTAAATATGTGAACTATGCTCCCCATTTGTTAACTTTTTCCCCAGCATCTAACATGTTATCTGCTTCTCTAAATGATTCTGCAGGCATTACAACGTATTACTCCAGTCAAATCTCAACTGTTCACTGTGATAGTGACTCTATATCACATAACATGTTAAAATCCTCAAATTACCCCCAAACTAAATTTGAAAATTCCACAGTTTTGTTAAGAAATAAGATTTTTAAACTAAGGGTTTGAAATTCATCTCCTTCTTTCCTTTATGTGTTTATTATATAAAGTTGTCAAAAATTAGGCCTGGGAGATGGGGAGATAAAGGGATGCAAAAATCTGTAATGAAGAAGCCTGAAAAACTTGACTGAGTAATCTTGAGCGTGTTAATTAAACTCCCTGGGTGGAGGTCTTTCCATCTGTCAAATGTGAATGATATAATAATATACCAAGGATTTTCATATGAAGAAAATAAAATAGTGCTTCTGAACATGTGCTTCTCAAACTGTAAAGGATCAAAGGAATATAAAACTTTATATGTATGAAGAAAGCACACAAGTTGTAAAAAATAACATGTTTTTGCAAAAAAAAATGTATATACTGAAAGACAGTGAGAAACAGAAATGATTGCTATTAAACATGACAGATGACCCACATGTGTCTTTTTCTGCAATAAACTCTAATAAAATTATAGCAGAGGAATTTAACAAGATCAAGAGGAAATGAAGAAATGGCAATGGTAGAGGAGAGATTTGACAAAATTTTTGGAAGTCAGAAAGCAAATAGAAGATTGGTACTAGAGCTAACATAGTAAAAGAAGCTCTAAGTCAAGTACCTGTGGAAGGGAATGACACTGAGAAAGAAGGGCCCAACCTTGAGTCCTGAGAAAGGTATAGCACTTGGAGGGTACAGGCCACAAGGAAGGTTTGAGTGAGGCGTGCATGTGACCACAATTGAATTATTGTGAAAATCTACAAAGTAAACACTGAGGTCATCACCCACCTCACACTCCACGTGAAGAGAAAATTCTTCCTTACAAGATCAAAATGCCTCCACATGAAATTCCCCCTGACCCTGACATTTGGTGATGACCCCCCAACAAAAAGTCTTCTCTGCTTCAAATCACTTCCTAAGGAAGCCCCAAGGTTCGTAAGTCACATGCCTGAACACAAAACTTTGAGTGAGCACTTTCCTGCCTCCTTCTTAAAAAGGATATGAGCAGCCAAAGAGCATTAACAGTTGAATAAAGTTTTCAACATAAAGAAACAGAAACCAAAATGAAGAAAAATAGAAACCCAAAAGAAACAGGGAAAATGTCAGCATGAATTAGATAAATAAGAATAAAACAAATTTAAAACAACTATTATACCCCATGAGGGATAAGAAGATATTACAAGAGCAGAATGCTGTGAAAAACGAAAGTAATAGTTTAAAAAAAAAAAAAACCTCATAAATGTTGAAATCTTCTACCGGGAACATTTTTACAAGGCAGAAAGCTCTGAATCTAAAAAGTTTAAGAACACTTCCAAAAAAAAAAGGAGAATAAAAGCGAGAGACTGAAGAAAGGAGAGCCATGACAGGAGAATGAAGCCACAGTAACACACTGTACACCCGAGACTTCCACAGTGTTGTATGTCACATACGGTCGATTGGAAAAATGAAAGGACAAATGACAACATTTCAACTAAATAATAATTATTTCCAAAGGGGAGAAAAGAAATAGAATAATCAGAAGGGAGGAAATTATTGCAGATACAATACAAAAAAAAGGTCCAGTACTGAAGGACAGGGGCAATGAAAAGAACAGGGCTAGTTGAGGTTCCAAGATAAAACACACACACACACACACACACACACACACACACCATGCCCATCACAGTGATGTTTCAGAACAGTGAGGATAAAGAGAAGACTCTGAGAGCTTTTAAAGATGAATAGGTAGGTTACACGTAATAGAGCAGGGTTCAGAATGACATAGGACTTTTAGCACCATATAGAAAACTACAGGAGAATGAAGCATCCTTTCTGAAATTCTGATTTTTCAACTTGGAATTCTTAACCAAACAACTTAATAATTAAGAGTAAAGTAAGGAAAACTCAAAATGAATGACGGCAATGACCCCTTTCCTTTCCTGTCCTCTCTGAAGGACTTACTGGAGGACACAGGCTACCAAAACTGAGTGGGCCTGCACAGAAGGAGGTTCGTGCAGGAAGTACCATATTCAGCACAGGACGGTGGTGAAAGGGAACCAGTCTCTCTTGCAACAAAAAGAGGGTGATTTCTGGAAGCAGGTGACATAACTTACAGGTCCCCTCAAGAAAGCCAGTGTTTGACAGATCTATTGGAACACTTGAAGAAAAACTTGTAAGAGGTACATAGCTTAATAGGTAAGTGAAATAATTAGATAAATATTAATTCCAACATACATGTAAAGTTATATAAAAACAGAAAATCACTCAGTTTGGCAGAAGACATCATTTATACAGAAATAAGAATGTAAACTCTGTGATTGGGAGAATGAAGGGAGAAGAATCAGATTGGGGACAAGTGTAGGTAAAATAAATCCATATAAACCATAACAGGAAGTTCAAAAGGTCTGAACTTGATGAGTAGAAAAACCCAATGCCGTCACACTTTTTAGGAATGTGGAGATACATATCAAGAAAAAAGTTAAAAAGAGTAAAAAATGTGTCTCTATACTGTATGAGTCAAGAGTGGGGAAAGATTTTGCACTTGAAGTCCTTCAGGACCCTTTGATTTCCATCACAATGATATAATTTGATAAAAAGATAAACAGTTTTATCAGAACTGGGTTTGATTTCTGGATGACTCAGCAGTTGTGACCTTGGAGAATTTAATTTCTTTGCGCTTCAATGTCTTCATCTATAAAATGGAGATAATAATACCTACCTCAAAGAACTGTTACGGAGACTACCTATGAAAATTCATAAAAAGCGTAACAGGATGCCTGGCATCCTGTAAATTATCAAACAAAACAAAATGTTATCATCACTTTTACCTCCTTCTCTCTGTTTTCCGTCTCCTCTCCCTGAACTAGGAGCTTTCATTGAACGCCCACCAGCTCATCGGGTTGGCAGTGGGCAGGACTCAGCACACTGTCTCATCGACTGCTTCAAAGCCATTTGGAAAATATATAGCTGTTTTAACCCTAGAAGCTTAGCTGTGTACTAGGTCTACTTAACGCAATAAAAAGAAGACAGAGCAAGAAGCTAAAAGAAAATGTTAAGACACCAAATAGTGTCTACAGGTTATAAATTATTTCCTAAGGAAAGTAATTTTCCAAAGGTCAGTGCCATGATATATATTCTGTCAACAAACTCCACAATGCAAAAGTTAGATTAAATGTTGCCTAAGCTAGTTTTTAAAAGAAATACAAACAATAACTAAAAAGAGTAAAGAAACCACTTAACATTTGATGCTACTTTGGAGTATCAAGGCCATGATGTTATGTGGGCTAACTGTAATTGCTCCAAGGTGCAGCGGCGCTACTTAGTGCAGGAAGCAATGAAACAGAAGATTCCAAAGAACTGTTGTAACTGTTATAATGAGAGAAGTTAAGAATCTGGTTATGCTGTCCACACGCTCGTCTCTTCCTATATATTCAGGATCAGTTTAAGCAGTGTCAGCCTACTAATGTTGCCTGGCACAGACCCACTCCAACCCCAGGAGGAGGCCCAGGGGGACGCTTCTCCCTGTCACAGGATTACTGATCAGGGCCCTATTTTACACTGAATGACAGCATGAGAGGAGCAGAGATCCCTGGAGAACGCTGCTATGTTTGTCTCCACTGCAAACACAGTGACTCTTCTTCGCGGCTTACACAACACATCATTTGTGATTTCTCTCCCATTCGAATCCACTGATGCATCCCTGGCATGAGAGACGAAGTCTGAAGGTGATGGCTTTCACCCCCAGTCCTCAGACACTGGCAAGTGAGAGACGACGCCTGACCGCTAAGCTTACCCTTTGTCCACCGCAGCTTCCATACGTCAGATGTAGGGTCTCTCTACAGCATGCTCTTGTGTTAGCAAAAAATCCCGTTTGATGGCGAGAGGAGCCGCTGCTGTCACTGTACCAGCCTAGACCGAACGGCTTCTGAAAGTTGCAAAGCAGCCAAAACTAACTTCTTTTTGAAGCTTTGAAAGTTCCAGAAACTTTCGTTGGCATGCACACACACAGCCCCCTGTATCTCCTGACTTTCTCTGTGAAGTCTGTAGCACCATCATCCCCCAGGGAAGGAAGGTACTTGTGTTATTTTTAGCCTTGTTCAAAGCATGAAGTTTCAGGAGCCTCAAGAGAGATTGAAGTTTCCAGGAGCGGTGAGTCTATTTTGCAGAATTATTCAGATATTCAAAGAAGTGGCCAAAAATGAAGACAACTGTACTTGAACAATTAAAAAAAAAAAGAAGTAACCTAAAATGGAGGTCATTTTCAAAACAGCATTTCGCCCTTCACACAAATTGAGGTATAATGCCCAAGATTTGTCTAATCATATGTGCATAAATGTATATATGCCATGTTACAGATATCCTACTGTGCATATGGACTCACAACTATCATGTATTGAGCACCTACTATGCACCTGGCTCTTCGCTCTATTCTTCATGATACCCAGTAAGGCTGTTGCATTAATACTCTTATTTATTGAGATAGGATAATATGCCCAAGGCCACGAGACACATATATGACAGCACATATTCAAACTTTGGAAAGCCTGTATTAACCTGTCTTTCTGGTGCTTTGACATCTTGGGGTCTTGCTGGCCTGGGTAGACTGCCTCCTCCACCCCGGTGTTAGCTAATTCCTAAAGATAGCAAAGGACTGGCCAACAAGCAAACCTTCCACATGCAAACTAACCAGTCTGGAGCCTTAACCCACCCACCTCATTTGTCTTAGCTCTTACATTCACAGCCACCATCTTCCTGCCCTACTCAACCCAGGACCAGGGAGCAAACAACTAGGACAGCCCCTACAGCCAAGAGTCCACTGACACCAGCCAATGCGAAGCCTGCTTACCCTGCTTCACCCATTCCTTCCCATGGAAACTACAATCCAGGCTTTTGTCCATAATTTCCCCTAGTTCCTTCTGCCTCCTGATCATCCTGTGCTTCCCCCATGGGGCCCTAGTTCGTGTGGTGTGCTCCTTCCCACGGGACCTGTAACAAACTGTCTTTCCAATGTCAGTCATCTTTGATCTATTATTGAGGCCTCACCACACCGAAATAATACTAAAACCTCCATTTAAAAATAAAGCTGACTCCAAAGTTCAGTACTTATTCATGGCACTGGCTTTGCCCAAGGCTTATTATGTGCTCATCACCCTACCCAACAGGACGTGGACCAGGAAGAGGCAAGCAGAGCACCAAGGGTATGAAGTTTAAGGGGGTCCCCACTCTCAGGTCCCTAAACCTGTACTGACACAACCCTGAGACTGAGTTCTCCTTTTCTTGGGTACCTCACTTGTCTCTCTTTAGTCTCAGCCCTCATGCCCATGGGCTGGGGCAACAGAGAGGAAAGAGCCAGATTCTGCCCCCAAGTCTTATGGAGGAGAGAGACGAGGAAAGAAACAATTACACAACAGTGTGCTGGCTACTGTGCTAGAGGTTTGCACTAGAGCTGTGGGAGCCCCACGGAGGGACTGCGGCTTCCATGTGTGGGTGGGAAGGAGGGACGCACTGTGGTGGAGTCTTAGCAAAGGAACCCCTTGACTGGCAACTCCAATACTGCAGGGCTCCCAATACTGCAGGGGATGTGGGCGCAGATGTGTTAGTATATGTATAAATAAAGTGTTCTTTATTAGCAGTGGAATTTTGCTTTCCAAATTCCACAAGACAAATTAGTTAAATTACATCCTATCTCCCTCTGTGAGCTTTCAAACATTTCAAAAGGTCAATTTTTTAATAAAGTGATATTTCATTATGACTTTGAAGGATATCAAAATTGTCCTGGCTTGGATGATAAATTATATCATTTTCCCATCTATGAATGACTTTAAGAACATGGAGGAACAGAACAGAATAGCACAGCATAACATAGAATAGAACACTTCTGTTAGAACTTCTGGAAGTCTTAGGTATTATTTAGTCAACTCTCTTAATTGGTAAGTGTGAATGCTGACTCTGGGAGCTTAAATAATTTATATACCATCATTAATTAAGGAGTTTAGAATTGAATAAAGCTATCTTGACTCCAAGTTACCCCAGACACACTGGAAAACTTTCCCATACAACCTCCTGAACTAGCTGTGCTCTTTCAAGTCCACCTACATCTTACCACAGCTTCACTGATGTTCAAGGCAAAGATGAGGTGTCTATACTACCACTGACTAATTTTAAATCATGACTAACACCAGAGGCAGACTGAACAGTAAAATAAAAACATCTCCATAACTCTTCCATTATTAAGATGAGAAAATGTTCCTATATAAAGAACATTTGCTATCTCTTTCTTGCCCATCTTTCTCCTTTCCTCCCCTATCTGCATCCTTCCTATATAAATTGTTAAGAAACCACCCAACCCTCTCTGCTATTTCTCTCTAACCAGCAGAGAATGATAGTTTCCATTTTGTCACGGGTCCACGACTTAAGTTTTGAATTACTCTGTTGAAGTCCTAGCCAGCTGGAAGCCTCTCTCTCTGATTTTGAGGAAGTACATTGCAAGTCTTCAACACATCAACAATTACAAAACCAATTTAGTGTTGCATTTCCCCCAGCTGCAGCTCAGAGGACACCTCAGGTGGCATGAAAGAAATTAGGCTGTCAAATTGCTTTGTGCCTGGGTCAAGCCAACCTTTAAATGGTCAAATCACAAAAGTCAGAATGCCGAAAGTTAAGCAAACCACACAGGACACTGGAAACGACGGTAAACAGCTTGAGAGCTAATACAAAACCTGAGGTTGAGACTTCATATGAAATCTCTATGTGGCTGTCCCCACAGTCACTTTATTATCAGGGGCATCTTCATCAGCAGCTCCACCCACCTGTCAAGCATGTCTGAGGTCTGGTTCTGTACTATTATTTAGTGAATCAAGGAAACCTCCACACTGGCCAACGGATATTAGTGAAATGGAAGAAAAAATATAAGTGCTGGGTTTTGATGTGGAAGATACTCTGGGGAAGGGACAGAGTGATTAAATTCATAAATTATATTCTGTGGACCAAAATTCAAGATACTATCTCTTGCAGCTGGTGTGATCCAACTTCAAACACTCATATTAACAGGGGATGGAGGGAAAGAAATCTGTTGGGACAAATCTATTGGGACAAATCTATTGGGATTAATCAGAGGGTTGGATTATAAAGCAAGGGAATATGTTCTATATGTACCCTTTACACAGCTAGGTCTGTGAGCAAGGAGCATACTCACATTAAGTAGATTGTATGGACTGAATGTTTCTGTCTCCCCAAATTCATATGTTGAACCCCTAAACATGATGTGATGCTATTTAGAAATGGAGCCTTTGGGAGGTAAGTGAATTGAGGATATAGCAGGAAAGCAGGCACCTGCAAGCCAGGAAGAGCCCATACCAGAAATGGAATCAGCTAGCATCCTGATCGTGGACTTACCAGCCTGCAGAACTGGAATAAAATAAATTTTCCTTGTGTGAGTCACCCAGTGTATATTGCATGTTGTTATGGCATCCTGATCACAGTAAGACAGCTTTTAGTACTGAGAGGTGGTCACTGCTGTAACAAATACCTACAAGTATGGAAGTGACTTAGAATGTGGGTAAGGGAAATGCTTTGAGGTTCCTGCTAGAAATATGGAAGCTAAAGGAGATTCAGGTAAAATCTCAGCTGGAAATGGGGAATATGTTATTGAAAACTGAAAGAAAGAAGATCCTTGTTATTAAGTCATAAAGGACTTGGTTGATATATGTTCTAGTGTTTTTTTTAAGTCTGGTTTCTTTTTTTTTAAGATTTATTTATTTTTAGAGAGAGGAGAAGGGAGGGAGAAAGAGAAGGAGAGAAACACCAATGTGTGGTTGCCTGTCTAGCACCCCTGACTGGGGATCTGGCCCACAACCCATTCATGTGCCCTGACTGGGAATCAAACCAGCAACCCTTTGGTTCACAGGTACTCAATCCACTGAGCTACACCAGCCAGGGCTGTTCTGGTGTTTTATGAAAGATCAGAACTGTAAGCAATGAAATTGGATATTTAACAGAGGAAAATTTTGAACAAAGTATTGAAAGTGTGGCTTGGGTCCTCCTTACTACTTATAGACAAATGCAAAAGGAGAGAGATCAATTGAAGGCAAAATAGTTAAGCAAAAAGGAACCAGAACTTGAAGATTTAAAAAAATTATAAGCCTATCTGTATTGCTAGGTTTTGGACTTTCTTGGGACCTGTCACCCTTTATCTATTTCCTGTTTCTCCCTATTGAAAGGGAAAGTCCATTCTGTGCATACCCCATCACTGTGTTTTGGAAGCATATAACTTGTCTTGTTTGAGATTCCCAGTGGGAGAGAAATTTTGCTGAAATTTATACCTTCAGTCTCATTCATATCTTATTTAGATGAGATTTAGATGAGATTTTAGGCTTTAGACTTTAGAGTTGATGCTAGAATGAGTGAAAACTTCGGAGGCCCTTGGGATGGAATTAATGCATTTTATATGCAAGAAAGATAAATCTTTGGAGTCCGGGGACATAATGTTGTGAACTGAATATTTGTTCCACCCCATCAACCTCAGCGCCAAATCATATATTGAAGCCTTAATCTCAAATGTAATGATAGCTGAATATGGGGCCTTTGAGTGGTAAATAGGGTTGGATTAGGTCATGAAGGTGGGATCCTCATTATGTCATTAGTGGCCTTATAAGAAGGGGAAGAGGGACAGCTATCTCTTCTCCTTCCATGCACACATACTAAGGAAAGATCATGTGACAACACAGTGAAAAAGTGACCATATGCAAGCCAGGAAGAGAGATTTCACCACAAAGTGAGATTTTACCAGAAATCAATCAATTGACACATTGATCTTGAACTTCCCAGCCACCAGAACTGCTAAAAAATTAAAATGTGATGTTTATGGCACCCAGTCCATGGTATTTCGTTACGGCAGCCAGAGCACACCAAGACAGTAGGCATGACTTTGCGTAACCAGTTTTGAAGTAAGGTAGACAGCTGTGGTAATTCTTGACATCATGCCCAAGCCATGAGCCTAAAAGAAAAGCAAAGAGGTTTCTGGAAGGAAGAGCCACACTTGATATAAAGGATCTATAGAAACTGAAGAGAGTGAGGAGGTCTGGATTCCCCACTCTCCGTTAGCAATGGAGAGCTAGCTCACAGCTCCCTTGGGAATTTCTAGCAAGAATCTGGTGTTGGAGACACAGAAAAATGTCCATTGGCTGGTGAGATTGGGCTCCTCAAATTAACTTAGGTAGGAAGGATAAAATCCTGAGGATAAACATTTCTCTCTCTAGGCCCATCAGGCATAGAAAAACGATCAACTAGACTGCCTCCAGAATTCACTTCTATAGGGAATGAAAGCAAAGAAAATTGCTTTTTTTAAATTTTATTTCCTTTGCCCTGGCAGGACCTGGATGAAGAAAGAGAACCCTGTACCATTTTAGGCCACAGAGACACAATGGCTTTTTGGGAAATTCAATGCATGGATCATACTCAAGAATGTGAAATAACTCAGGATGAAATTTTATAAAATGAGACCTGAAAATGGAGATGTTAAAGCTAATTAGAAAGAGCATGTAAGAATAAACTCATCACAGGCTTGCTTTGGCAGCACATATACTAAAACTGGAATGATGCACAATAAACTCATCATTGCAGCTAGGGTCCTACCTGACCCCAGTGGTTACATTATGCTGCACCACATTTGTATTCCACTCCCCTCTTCTCGGGGAAGACTTGGAGAGTGAGCTTCTGCAGATCAGAGATGGATGTACCAGTCTGACTGTGCTGGGCAAGCCCTTTCTATATACCCACTGGTTGGGTGGGGCCCAGTCTTCACTTTGGTCTTCCCAGTCTTCTCAAGCCCATGAACCTCATGCCCAGCTGGGTTTGCCTTGTTATGATCTGTGTCCTCATTCCACTATGAAGTTGGCACTTCAGTATCTGTACAATGGTTCTTCAGCTGGCCAACTGCCCGTCCTCAGCCCATACATATAGCTAGATGTCTATGATTCTCAACACTTCACTTAAAAAAGGACTTTAATTGCCATAGCCTGGGCATCTCTGCCTCACTTCCCCTAATTCTCATACAAGAGCTCCTTCTTGGATCTAATTTCAATTTCCACCTATGTGACAAATAGCCAGACTGGGCAATGTACAGAAACACTCTCCTGGGGTATTCCAATGGGCCATATCTGCATTTACATTTGCTATTCTTCAGAATGTGTTAGAAACTCTGTTTGAATTGGTGGGACATGAAGCCTGATTTTTCTTATTTTGACTGCACTGAATAATTATTTAGAAGATCTAACTTAATTCAGCCAGAGACTGAGATTGCCAGAGAAAAATCACTGGGTTTGTGTATTAGACAATACAAATGATTCTGTGAGTAAATATTTTTGTAAGTCTGGCTAAATACATGGAGAAAAGCAACGATGGTCTGCATTGTGCCTTAAGTGTTGTTTCCCAGCATCCCTCTGTTAAAAAGTACACATTTCTGATAAATTTATTTTCTGCTCTAATCTCAAACCCATGAAGCACACAGAAATTTATTTCATTTATTTGAAAATAAAAAACACAAATGCAGCCCCAAATAATAAGATGCAGAGAAGTGTTAACTCCTTGTGTGTCTATCTCTCCTTACTCATGGTCCCACCCTACAGAGGCCAAAGCTTTAACCTCTTCTCCTCATGGATGATTTTGTTTGTTTATGCTCAGACTGCTCTTTAACATGCCCATTTTGGGGATATTATCTATAACCCTTCTGCTCAACATAAATTTAGCATTCTTGTACCTATTCCATCTTGTCTTTCTCGTCCCCCCCAACTCCTAATTTTTATGGTTCTATAAATATTTTAGCTTCAATTTCAGCTGTCTTAATAAAATTTTTAAAATATACCCCAACGTCGTCTTTCCATCAATTGGAGCGTTATATCTGAAATACCCACATCGTGAGATGGTAATGTGAGTGCATCCCTCTTCCTCTCCTGCTCCGCAGCTCCTGCTCTGCTTTGTCATGGCCCGGGCAGCTGCCTTCTCTTCTCTAACCTTAATTACGTTCTGTGCTTAGTCTCTTGATTTACTCCAGCATTTGAAAACCAATAAAGATCCCTGGAACTGAGCTAAGGTCCTAAGCAATCAGGTGAGCTCTTCCCCTCAGAAGCTGTGTCACATTGGGCACATCACAAGAACTTTCCAGACCTCCACTGTCCTCTCTGCATATGTGACTATCTGAATTGAAATTAAAATTAAAGTTAAATAAAATTTAGAATTAAGTTCCTCTGTCACACTAACTGCATTTCACATGCACATTTACTACATGTGGCTAGCGGCTACCATGTCAGACAGTGCAGATAGGGAAAATTTCCATTTCCGCGGAAATTTCCATTTCCGCATGGCCAGATTGTGGGGTGTCAGTAGGTGTGATGAGGAAGATGAACTAGATGGTCTCTAAGCTGCCTCCTGACTCCAAACTTCTAAGGTTCTCTAACTGAATGAAACCTTTCCCAGAGTTGCTGAGAAAACCCTACCGAAAGCCAAGGTTGGTTATAGGTAGAGAAAACAAGTATCAGAAGAAGAAGAAGAAAAAAGATGTGTTTTCAGGGAAAGCAGGCTCAGGCTAGGGGGAAAAAAAAAGAATGGCGTCCTATCAGAGATCTGCTTCAGAGTAATAGAAAGGGACCGAGTGCTGAGGCACAGTTAGCATGCTGCCCGGGCATCGCCGTTAACAGTGTTCACGAAATTCACTCAAGGTTGGTCTAGCACACATCATGTGGTGTCTCATTTTACCTCTTCAAGGGCTTTCCCCCCTACTTAGCCATTTTTACTTTATACTAGACTCACACTTTGGCACTTTAAAACAAATAAGAACTATGTGGACCTGAGCAGACCGTGCCTAATGCCATCCAAGTTGGAAATCATGATGACTCAATTTTTGTTAGTGTCACTGTATTGGTCACTTGGGTGGCAGCAGCAAATATAAGTAAAGAAATGATGTGTGCAAGTAAATTCCACAAATAAGAACAAATGAAAGGACATTGGTTACGTGTGTAAGATGCTTGTTCCCCTGTCAGATGGCTGGAGATGCTTGGTAGAACTAGCTACCTCAAGTCATAACCAGAGGGCCAGTGCATCACAGAGCAAAAGGGTGTGTGAACCCCTGTGTCAGGGAGCAACCTTGCCCTGCACAGTCATCCTCGCGTGGGGCAGTGCTGACCCTCAAGCTCTCGGCTCTCACATATGTGGGAAGGCAGATGGGTGGCGACAGGAAGGAAGAGATGGAGAAAAAGGAAGGGTTAAAAGGATATCATAAAAGAATTAATACATAGAAGGAAGAGGATTACTGAAGAAATGAATAACCTCTAGTTTTTCCACTATGACAAAAGCAGGCAAAATGCCATTGTTGGCACGGCAGCAGTATGCCTGCAGTAGGCACTTCAAGCAGGTCTCTAGAAAGATTAACATTTCTATTTCCATGAGATCTTATTTGCCACTGCATCCCTCCCAAGCACCTAGCACAGTGCCTGGCACATGTTAGGTGGCCAGTATATGTGGAATGTAATCGGTCCTCCAGCATTCACTGAGTGTAACGTAAGCACAGAGGTGGGATGACGGTCAAGAAGTTCCATAACCTTAGCATCAGACCTCACTGTGTTCCAGCGACATGGACTGGTCTCAGCCTCTGTAGGCTCCTTGAGCTTTCCTCTCAGCGAAATGGAGATCATATCACATGTCAGTAGATGCAGATTTGGTTTTGGGTTTTTGCTTTTGTTTTCTCTTTCAGCAGTGCAAACAAATCTCTAAGATCCTACACTAAGAAATTATTAAAATGCTATGAATATATTTATGAAGTGTTTTACCTCTACCACCTCAGCTTCAATAAGCAGGAGATGGTTACAGGCAAGGAGGGTAATTTATTTGAAAAAGAAAACTCAGAAGTAACAGACCAAATAGTTTCCCGTGGACATGATCACATCACACATTTTTGCATCGTTCTTCACTTGTGCTCATTCATAGTCATCCCCTTCCTTCTCTGCCAGGCTCTTGGCCCTGCCAGGCCTAACCCAAGGTTCCCTTACCCTTAGAGTTCTCACTGGGTCCGCCAAGGGGAAGGCCCAGCAGAGGTTTGGGACAGAGATAGGTCAAGGCCTTTATCTCCTAGTTCTCTCCACTTCTCAGTGTCTTGGTTGTGGTGGAAACCCTGAACCTCTCCAATCACATTCCTGTCAGGTGGTCTCAATTTCTCAGCCCCAGCTCTCACCAGTCTTCTTTTCCTCTCCTCACCCCTTTGGTCCTGTGCGTGGCAATGATTTTCCACTTCTGCTAATCCCTGGGAGCTTCAGCATCACCTCTGCCTCCCAACTTCATCTCTAGAGAAAATTAAATTCTCTTTGAAATCCCAGCTGCCTGTTTTATTCTGAGGCCCTGTTAGATAGATACAGGCAGTTCTCAGGTTGGAAATAGGGCCACTGATCAGGTCTTAGTTTGGTCCCAATACTAGGAGTTAATGTGCTAAATGGTCTCTACCAGAGGTGGACACGGACGAATAAGAGGTCCCAAGTGTGCAGAGCTACTTCTGCCCAATGAATGTGTGCAATAGGGTTGGAGGGCAGAGCCATTCAACTCAGCATCAAAACAGAGAAGGACAGGGTGGTGACATGCTTAACCCAGTTTAAACCTTGAATCCCTGGTCTGGGGCACATGTCTTGGCCTGGTTTTTGAGCCAGGTCCCAATCTTGTTCCCCAGTATATGTCCACCCTTTTCACTACATATCTCTGTGAATCTGCAAATGCCCCATTCCTACTTCCCATCACAATCCCCTACCCCCTAATAATTGAGGCACAGGGATACCTCCTGCGTTACTTTCCTGAGGTCCTGGATGGGTGGCTCCGTAGCTCCGTGAGCCATACACTCTGCTCTCTGCTACTGGCCTTCCTCCAACACATCCAGAGTCACACACTGAGAGTATATGTGAACCTGCTCCCACACCTAAACTTTAGGAGAACAACTCCAGGCTTTACCAGGTCACGAGGTGCTGTAGGTAGTCTCACAAAAGACGCACTAAACTTCTGAGTCTTTCTGACTCAATCCTTTGTACATTTCCAATGACAGAAGCTGTCATTGATGGATTCCAGAAGGCTTTGTGACATTTTCACTGGAGCTAAAGACACAGAGATCTATACAATGACTGTCCTCCAAAAGCAAAGGAAGGAGCTGCCTGAGCCTGAAGCTAGTAAAGGCAATCTTGTACCCCAGAAAAGACTCCATCCTACAGTGACACATCCAAACATCCAAAGGAAATGGGAACAGACAGCAGCCCTCTAGAAGCAGCTGTTATGTAACATTTGCCGACCAAGATCTGATCCATCCACTAATGAAATATTGCAATTTAAAGGCAGGTTAAATTAACACTTATACTCAAAACTCTCCAGAGATTTGAACATTTTAATTCTGAGCAGAATGTAATGAGTCTTTAGATATTAATAAAGTCATTTGCTTCTCTTTTTCTGTAAATGAAAAGTTTTCTGGGAAATGGACCTTAAAAGTAGGACCAATAAGAACCTGGATTCTCAAATTAAACATTTGTACCTCTTGGAAAATAATTGCTGTATAGCTTTAATTGTTATACAGTAGCCTACAGGGGCCTAAAATGAAATAAAACAATACAGAATCTTATAACTGAGTCTCCCAGTCTCAGGAAGAAGGCCCCTTGAATATCAGAAGAGAATATTTTGGAAATGGGCACTCTGAAGGAAATGAATGGATGAGTGAGCGGGTTGGGACAGGGTAGGAAGAAGGCTGAAGCTTTGTGGTGCCCTGGGTGGGCTACTTTTCCTTTGCATATTGGGGCCTTGCACACGCTTTTCCTCTTTCTTTCAATTTGCATAAGGACTCCGTGTGGTTCGTGTGGTTGCAGGAAAAATGCAATTTAACAAAAGAGGAAATTAGGACTCAGACTATGAAGAAAATACCAATTTAACAACGTTAGTGGGAGGTGTGGAATTTTAAATGTGGCTCTTCATCCTCTCTGCAGTCACACCTCTGGCCACTGGCAGTGCACTGTTCTCCTACCATGGGGAACAGGGCACGCTTCTATGAGTTCCCCGGGAGAACCCACTTGGCCAGTAGAACTCAGTGGGAGGAATGGTGTGACAATTCTGGCCCTGCCCTCAACAGGCCTGTGCATTTCCACCTGTGAATGACTACTGTGTCATTGAGATGAAAGAACATGGCTGGTCTTGTCCACTAGACCCAGGAGAAGGAGAGACACAGGAGCCAACAGACAGAGTCCCAAACCAAGTTCAGCCTAGAACCCTAGACAGCTTCAGACACGCGTGTCTATCCAAGACCCCTCAAGCCTACATCAGCTGAACTCCACAGTCCCAGATATTGTTGTATGTCACTAAAGTTTTATGGTGGCTCATTTTGCACTAAAAGCTAACTTATACATTGTCCTGGAGCTAGGTTACTGGTCTACAATAGCTTATAAACAGAATCCATTCATCAGATCAGTGTTTACTAAGAAGTCTGAAATGAGAAGCATGTAAAAGTAAGCCAGTTGTTGTTAGAGTTGTGACCCATGGGGGCTTTATACCTTTCACCCAGTGAAATGTGCTCTATCACAGCCCCTTTCCTTTGTGATGATACAATGGACAGCATTGGGACCCTTGACGCAGCAGTGTTAAGGACGTTCCTCTCTCTCACGTCCTAGGAGGGAAAGCTCTGGGGATTACAGGATGCTGAGCAAGTCAGTCTCCAATAGACCTTCCCACCTCGGCAATTTTACTGAAAAATTGTTTCTCACCACACTGGTCATGCTTTCTTTAAGCCACACTGGTGTGAACCACCAAGGCTTGGGAATTCAGTTACAGGCACGTTCATAGCCTCTACAGACTCTCATCTGAAACAGAACCAATAAATTTTTCCAGGGGAGAAAGAATGTAGATTAATGATTAAGACCACAGGCATCTGAGCTGAGAATGAGTCCTACAGCTTCCCTAAGCTGTGTGCCTTTGGACAAAGCATTTACCATCTCTACACCTTGATTTTCTCACCTGTAAAATGGAGATGATAATAGTAACATGCCTCGTCTCACGTGAGGGAACATGAGGAGAGTAATTACCTTGGTTCCTGACACACAGGAAAGGCTTAGGAGTGTAGCAAAAATGGGAGATGACAATGTGCTAGCTCGGGGCACGGGGTGGCGAGGGGGACCCCCAGTCCCGGCTCCTCCACAGCTGGAGCTCTCTGCTGCCATCAGCCTGAGGTCTGGCTCTGAGAATTCGTTATTCAGGCTGAATCTCAGCAGACTTCTGTCACTTATGTCTGTCTGTGCCACCTCCCCAGTTACCAAAGAGACAACTATGCTTAAAATATGCAAGCTTAATTAACTGTGGACTCAGTGTATTTAGGGGTGGTGAACATGCTGCTTTAATTTAAAAATAGAGAGCATGTACGGCATGGGCAAAAGTAGGTTTACAGTTGTTTGTCTGGAAAATACAATAATTAATAAATGATAATACAAGAATAAACGGTTTCACGTACTCGCAACTGCAAACCTACTTTGCCCATCCCTGTATTTACACTTCACAAATAAACTTAAATTATATTTTGATTATATACAGGTTCTAGATTTCTTTTCTTTCTTTTCTTTTCTTTCTTTTTTTTTTTTGATAATCCTTGTATTAATTGGCTGGGATTAAAATGGAAACATCTGCAGAAATTCTCTTATTTGTATGTTCCCTACTTATCTCTTTCCTTTTGTGTGTTCTCCACCCACCCTCCACCCCAATCTCTCCCTCCTTCTCTCTCTCTCACATAACTGTACAGCAAAGTGTGACTGGGAACCTGAAATTAAGTGAAACTGACATCAAATTCCACTACCGACCGCAAAAAAACCCATCTCTATGCATGCAATGTTGTCCATTTAAAGCTAGAAGCTGAAATATAGTTTAATAACCAAGAAACTGAAAGAAAATGCCCAACACTTGCTCACATCACATGCCTCGCTCCATTATTTCTGGCCTTACACATCAGGGAAGTGGTTAGACTTAGAAGGAAGAAACACAAGAGTTAAGTAAAGAACAAGGTAAAAGAGCTAATAAATTCATTTCATTTAGTAGATTTCCAGCTGGCAGGTCCTTTTTAATGGGAAGAGGGAAGTAAGAGAAAAGTCAGACTGAGTGACTCATCAGATCCCGCAATGTGGGAGAATTAGATTTAAGTGAAAAAGGGTGTTTCCTAGGAAACTACATGATCTGCTTGTGGAACACCAAACAAGTGCAATTTCCTAACAACAACCATGACTAAATTGATCTACCTCAGACAGCTTTATCCGTAGGGGGGAGATTAGCCACCTTTCATGTTTTCTTAGTTACTATCATCAAATTGTCTATTATGTGACAGCTTCAGTTGCTGCATTTCTGACCTTCTGTAAGGACAGCAGTGTATTGGCTGTTACGTAATTGGAAAACAATTTTCCCTATTTCCCATCTCTCCCCCACTTCCCCCCAAACCCTTGCAACATATACCTCTCCATCACCCCACTTCTAACTTTAATAGAAGCTTCTAATACTGTCTTTGCAGAAAACCACAAGATTCAGTCATTAGAGCCACTAAAAATATTCTTCCAGCTTGAGTCATCCAGGGATCTAAATTGACTTACTCCCTTTAACCATGACAGTGAAGAATCTGTAATTCACACTAATAGGGCAGAGGAGGTTGATCTGGATTAGAAAATGGTCTGAAAATAGATGGAAAACATTTTTAAAAATAGAGTTTATTACCCCAATTTGAGTATTTAATGCAAATATGTTAACTATACAGAGTCTATTCAAAATCTTTAGTTTAAAAAAAGGTTTATAATTAGCAAGCTAACTGGTCAAAAAGTAGAGCTGTGTCATTCAAAGAAGTGGACTGTTTAAGTCTAAAGATTTTCTGGGGTCAGAGATTCAAATCCTGTGGCTCGGAGAAGGGACTGTACCCTCCTCACCTCACCTCACCGCAGCTGCAAGCCACACGGAGCTAGGGCTCTGACAAACTCTGCCTCTGGTAGGATAACAAGTGTAACCATTACAACAACAGCAGCTGAAATTTGACCCACGTATTTATTCAACTAAAATGTAGCCTGTAGTACCTGTTAGACCCTGATCTAATTGTTGATACTAAGAGAGATAAGAGTTCCCCTCCAAAAGATTACCTTCTAGTAGAAGGAGACAATATAGACAATAAAAATTCAACAAAGATGTTAATTTCAGATAGTGGCAATTTCCACAAATAAAGTAAAGTAGGGCAATCTGAGAGCAGGATTGGAGTAGGGACTTACTTTGCTTCTCAAACGATAAGAAGCCACTATTCTCTCCCCACCCCCAATCCATTTTGGACAAAAACTTTTGTAAAATACATACAAATAATTTACAAGAAAAAAAAGATGAAAATGCAAGTCCAATTTTTGTAATTATTACATTCGACAGACAAAATTACTCCATCGAATTGCTGTAAAACTTTCTGAATGTCAACTCTCAATTACTGTTCCCATGTAATCACAAACCAGTGACAACAGATTGCAGAGGCCCCTGTCCCCACTCCACAACTTGAGAATAACTTACACATGGGCAAATCAGGGGTCCCTTCTCTAGAGCTCCAAACTGTCTCATACTAAAAATTATAGCCACCTGCTATGGAACGTAGCAGGTTCTAACAAAGGCTAGTTGACCGTCAATGGTTAATTTAGGGAATCTAATTTTATACTTCAGATCATTTATGGGTCTAAATTGTCTTTTGTATCTAGCCTAGATATCGAGCCATTCCATTTTTAATATTGTTTCTTAGGCAAAAAATATGTTCAGAATTCTAACTAACCATCTTCAAAATAAATTTTTTGCAGCCAATTCATTTAATGTAGGTACTATATATTGAGTATTTTACCCTGCACCAGGTGTTGTGGTGAGCATCTTACATATATAATCTCATCATGATTTTTATATAATTATATACATATGGATATATATATACATATAAATTCACAACTTCTTTATCCATTCATCCATTAATGAACAATTAGGCTGTTTCCATGTCTTGGCTATCATAAATAATGCTGCTACAAACAAGAAGGTGCATATAGCTTTTTGAGTTAGTATTTTCATTACCTTTGGATATAATCCCAGAAGTAGAAATGCTGGACCATATGGTAGTTCTATTTTTAATTTCTCGAAGATCTGTCGTACTGCTTTCCATAGTGGCTGTACCAATTTACAATCTCACCAACATGGTACAAGGGTATTTTTACTTTTTAGGTTTCCTTCTGCATTATTTCTATTTCCTCTTTCTTATTTTCATTGTTTGTTTTGGTCTCTAACTGTGATATTTTCCTCAACCGTGTGGCAGTTCTTGCCTTAGTGTTTACATATTTTAAGAAACTGTTTGACCACCCATGTATGAAGACAGATTTCCAGGGGTTGCTTCACTGGATGGTAGTTTGGCTCCTCCATTTAGGGGGAAATCCACATCTTTCTGTAACTTTTTACTTGTTTGCATGCACTTAGTTTCTCCAGAGAGAACTCTTAGGTCAAAAGGCACTCAGACAGTTACTTGGGAAGAGAAGCGAACAAGCACAAACAGCATTGTTGCTAGTGATGCAACTAGACGAAAGCTGGAAGGTCAAGTAGCAGTGGATGCACACAAGGTGAAAGGCAAGTGCGGTGATGCTGCACGACACATCGGAACATGGAGCAAAAGACATGGAGTGCGGAGCATCTAAACACTGCAGTGCTTGGTGCTGAAGAACTGAAATGCACTGCAATTGAACATTGCGGTCAGGCAACGATGAAACGTTCCACTCTAGAAATGACAAACTCAAAAGAAATGATGTGGCTTTCCTACTGAAGCAAGATGTAGCATAGGCAGTTAGGGGCTACACTGCAAGATCTGAGTATCAAAAAGACTTCTAGGAAGACCTTAACATAACCGTCATTTAGGTCTATGTTCCAACTATAGAGGCTGAAGGAGATGAAATTGAAAGCAAGTATCCAAGAAGAAACTGATCACAAGCAAAACAAGCATGCTGATAATCATAGGTGACTGGAATGCAAAAGTAGGAAATAAAGCAGACTCAAATGTTGATGAAAATGTTGGACTAGGGGTCAGAAAAGAAGTAACAATAGGCCTGTGGACTTCTGCAAAGTCAACAATTGTCCATCGCAGACACATGCTTCAAACAATCAGATGACTGTATATATGGATATCAGCAGATGGCCACTATAGAAATCAAATAGACTATGTAACTGAAAGCAGGAGATAGAGAAGCCTTATTCTCTCCACCAAAACAAGACCAGGAGCAGATTGCGGTACTGACCGTGCACTCTTAACTATCAACATTAGCATAAAACTGAGAAGTGCACTAAAAAAATCTTAGTGCTAAAATATAATGTAACATTCCTGATGCATTTAAACTCCACTTAAAACACAGACTTGCACTGTGAAACTTCATTGACCGAGAACCAGAAGAACTGTAGATGTAAACTAGAAATCTTATTAGAGAAGAAGGCAAAAGGGGAATGTCAGCGGTAAAAAGAAAAGAAAAACCCAAGTGGATGATGAGAGAGGCAAAAGTAAATGATGACAAAAGCAGGACTAGTGTCCTGAATGCAGTTTTCAATGGCTGTCATGCACAGATAAAGAGAACTACGACAATAGATAGAAGAGAACAAGGACAAGGGAAAACAAAATATGTCTATTCGAAAATTCAAGAAATAAAGGGAAAATCAAACCCAGACTCTTACCTGGATACATCTGATCAGGAGAAGACAAAGGGAAGGTGGAAACAGCATACTGAAAATGAATACAGGGGACGAAAGAATAACAGGAGACTTTGAAGATGATTCCTATGAGAAAAACCTGAACTTGTAAGAAAGTAAAGTGAAAGCTACTCTAAAAATATTGGAAAGGAAAAAAGAAAAACACACCAGGAATAGGATATCGATAGAATTATTTCAAGCCACAGAGACTGAATCTTTCAAAATCGTAACAAGAATGTGTCAACAAATGTGAAAGCCAAAACAAAGGCCTACAGACTGGAGATGTTCAGTAGACATCCCAATTTTTAAGAAAAGAAACACCAAGGAGTTCAGTAACAGGACCATTGATCTAATTTTTCACTCACGTAAAGTGATACTTAGGGGGTGTGGCAAAGGCTTCCACCTTATATAGAGGCAAGAAATGCTGGATGTTGCAGCTGAATCCAAAAAAAAAAAAGGAAGAGGCACTCGAGACTTAATTGTGAACATCTGTTGGATACTGGAGTGCCCCAAAGAATTTCAGTCTATATTTCATAGACTACAGTAAATCCACTGACTGTGTAGATCATGAAAAACTATGAGAAGATCTGAAAGAAATGGGTGTGCCTTTGCACTTGACTATCCTGATAAGTAACCTGTATGGTAGACAGGAAGCCACTGTCAGAACAGAATATGGAGAGACAGAATGGTTTCCATCAGACAAGGGTGCATTTTATCTCCCTATTTATTTAGTCAGTATACAGAATATATCAAACAAAAAACTGGGCTAGACTCAGAGGAAGAAGGAGTGAAAATCGGTAGAAGAAATATCAGTAACCTAAGATATGCAGATGACACCATCTTACTGGCAGAAAATAGCAATGACTTGAAACACCACCTGATTAAAGTGAAAGAATAAACTGCCAAAGCAGGCCTGCAAATGAACATCAAGGAGACAAAATTCATGACCACAGAAGAAATACATAACTTTAACACAGGTAATGAAGACAACAAAGTCGTAACTGGTGCCCTTAAATAAAAGCCACAGGGAGAATGCCATGGAAAGGGAGGCAGAGATTGGAATGATGCACCTACAAGCCAAAGAACACCAAGAACTGTGAGGCATCATCAAGAGAGAGAAGAAAGGCACAGAGCGGATTCTTCCTGTAATCCCTCAGAAAGAATCAGCCCTACTGACACTTTGATTTTGGACTTCCAGCTTGCAAAATTGTGAGCCAATATATTTCTGTTCTAAGGCATGTAAAACAAACAGTGTGTAGTACTCTTTTACGGCATCCCTAGGAAATGCCCATGCTCACCCATTTATACTTTTTAGCAAGAAAAGACAAAACCCTTGTTCTTATTTTTTCTATTGATTTTAGAACATACCCTTAGATACAGTTGAAGGTCAGTGTGCATGCACTTTCTTTCTCCACAGACTGCTTCTGTAAGTGGAAAAAATATGCAGTGATAAAAAACACATCTTACTCTTCTTCAAAACAGTACTCATGAAGGATAGAGTGTTTTTTCTCATAATCCATAAGAAAATTAAAATGGCTATTAGTATTAGACACATGTCATAGAATTTAATATAGAGGCCGAAAGAAAAAGAAAAAGACTGAGAGAAATATAATAGAATTGAGAAATTTTATATAGCTCGTTGTGGGGTTCTTTTGGATATTTTTTCAGGTTTACTGAGGAATAATTAATAGACAACACTGTGTAAGTCCCAGAGGCTCAGTGTGTTGATCTGATGCACTTACATTGCTGCAGCATGCTTACCACCAGGGCATTGGCTAGCATCTGTGAAGTACCACATCATTACTATTTCTCTTCCATGGCGAGAAAATTTACGACTTACTCTCTTAGGAACTCTCAAGTATACAATGTGGTTTTATTAACTATGACCACGGCACCTTATTCCTCAGATCTTTCCATGCGTTTGTGAGTTTTCCAGTTATCTTCCAGTTGATTTCTAATTTTGTTCCATTAGGTTTGGAAAAGATGCTTGATATGGTCTGAACCTTTTTAAACTTATTTTGTGGCCTAACAATGATTTATCCTAGAGAATTTTTTCCTGTGTACTTAGGAAAAATGTGTATTCTGCTGCTGTTGGATAGAATGTTCTGTAAATGTCTGTGAAGCCCATCTGATCTAACATGTAGTTCAAGTCCAATATTTCCATATTGATTTTCTATCTGGATGATCTATCCATTGTTGAAAGTGGAATATTGAAGTCCACAACTATTATTTATTGCTCTTCATTTCTATTTTCAGTGTTTTTCCAAGTGTTTATAACACGTTTATAAAAGTTTTCATATATTAGGCAACAGAAATTTTTCTTCCATATGCAACAAAGCATACTGTTACCTGCCATCATTATATCTGAACATATATCAGTGACCTACTTTCACAATGATGCAGCAATAACAACCAATCATAACATTTCAGTGCAATCATAAAAATTCATTTAGTTCATATGGTTCTTGTTTTGCTGGGATTGGCTGATATAGGCTGGATTCTTTAATGATTCCACTAGCACAGCCTGATTAACTGATGTGTTTGCAGGGTGACCAGCAGCTGACTGACTTTGGAGGGACCAAATAGGCCAACTCATCTGATCCAGCCCTGTTTTATACCTAACTCTTTTTCCTGCTTTTCTAGTACTGACCCACGCATGTTCTTCACATAGCAAAAACAGACAGATGAGAAGGCATGCAGAAATATACGAGGCCTCTTTAGGCCCGAGTACAAACGCCCAGTTACACAACAGATAAGGAATGGGGCTGTGATGTACAGCATGGTGACCACACTTGATAATACTGCACGGCAGATCTGAAAGTTGCTAAGAAAGTTTCACTAAAAGATGGCTTCAAAGGTATCATCCCGAGAAAAAAACTATAATTATGCATGTTAACTAGAATGTTTTGCAACACATATGAACATTAAGTCACTTTGTTGTACACCTGAAACAATGTTACATGTCAATTTTACCTCAATATAGTATCAGTGACAAATAATAAATTAATCTTAACAAACACAGCAACATCATTCACTGTGTTGGTTCATTGATCTATCCACCCGTTCATTCATACACTACCACCAAATGATAGAAAGACTTTATCTAAACTTAGTTTAAAATTGCTTAGTAAACAAAAATCAAAGCAGTACTTTTAATAAACTAAAAAAAGATTTTCCCACACCCTGATAAAGAATAACCCAGTCAAATTAATAACCAGCATTATACCAATGAGACATTAGAAGCAGCTGATTATAATATTGATATATTTTTATATTCTCAAGATTTCCTAAATGATCAAATAGTATTTTAAAATAAAAAAAAATAGTAAATAAGATACAAGATTTGCCCCCCAAAATCCCAGAATTTATAAAAATTGTGCATTTATTCTTACACGCTTAAACCTTCAAAGTCCTCTCCCTTTGATACAGTACACCTATCAAACAATTTTTTCCTCTGCTCAAAACAGTTTTTGAACTCATCAATTTTGATGCCTTTCAGGGCTTCTGCCATTTTTTGTTTCACCTCTTCCACATCCACAAAACGTTTCCCTTGGAGGACTTTTTTTTTCCATCAGGGGAAACAAACAAAAAAAAAGTTGCTTGGGGGCGAGACCAGGTGAATAGCAAGGTGAGG
The DNA here is from genome assembly GCA_007922815.1 of Macrotus californicus. NCBI lineage: Eukaryota > Metazoa > Chordata > Mammalia > Chiroptera > Phyllostomidae > Macrotus > Macrotus californicus. Next base: position 41,522 of record VMDR010003166.1, read on the forward strand.
TATGGGCACCTCAGCACAAGGTGGGCAGGTGAGGTGAGCTTGCACATCACCCATTGTGAAATGGGCAAAAGTGTGGGAAGAGTCTCAAAAAAAATTCACGAAAGCCAATTGCAGCCTCTCACAACCAACCACCAACACTGATCCAGATGGGTCCCTAGAACACTCACCTAGCTAGGGGCCCACCCTCCAAAAGATAATTCCATTTGGGGGAGAGGGGTCCCGTCTTGTATTTAAAATGCCTAAAAAAAAGTCTTTAAATATGCAATTGCCTACTGTCACTTAAACAGAAAAAAAGAGTATAGCATAAAGATTTTCTTTGTTTTGTACTGAATATATTTTCATTTTTGTAATATTTTCCTTGATTTAAATTGATAGGTAATAACACTTATGAGGGGTTCAGGTGTATGAATAATATGATAAAAAACGCTTTGAAGAAAGATTTTCAGAACATGCTTTCATAATGTTTTGCTAGTAAGTATAAAAATCATTTTTCAATTGTTATGATAATATCCAGTGTATTCTTCCCCTTAGTTTTTTCCCCCAGCTGTCTCTCTTACCGCTTAGGAATAATTTTCACAAGGTTACCCATTCTAAGTGTGCCAATAAATGTAATTATATTTATTTTAGAAGGCATGGTTAAATTGATGGAGGCAAAAACACTATTTTTATTTATGAACACGGTAAATTTTAATAGTGAGTTTACTGGAGCAGTGCATAATGCGATGGCTGATGGATTTCACATGATTAGGGGTTGGTGTAAACCCCAGGGAATTCCCCAGGAACCCTCTCCCCTCTTGTGTTTCTGACTACTTTAGAAAGAGAGCACTGAATTAGAAATCAAAGGACAGGCAAATTCTCAGCCAGGAAGCAACGCCTCCCCTGGGCATCCATTGTCCCAGTGATTGACCTTTGTCATAGCACTTCCCAGGCTGTTTCACGTGCTCTTCGTTCTTCTCCGTGCTTCCCACCGCACAGTTAGCACCTTAAATAGAGAGCTAGGCTTATTTATCTTCACAACAATGGCACTTAGAAAGGTGTTCAATAGCTTTTTGTTCAGTGAGTGAGTGAGAAAACAATATGTGGAATGTTGAACAATGCTGCGGATTTGTTTTCTCAGTGGGAAGGAGGCTCCTTAGAACTATCAATTCGACTGTATTGTTTTATATATTTATATATGTTTTATACACCACGGGACAAAAGGGTCTGTTCCATTCACCTGGTTTGGCTCACTTACCATAACAATCTGCTATTTCTATCATTTTCATGACATAGAAAAGTCACAGAATAATTGTCATTAACCTTGGTATCTCCAACCCCTGAAACAGTGTTCACTTCAATAAATGAATAACAGAATAAATGAATGCCTAGAAGTAACAGATACTGGCGTCATATCCTCCTTATCTGGTGGGTGTACCAGCACCCTAGTGTTGTTAGGATTGGCTGCTAATTGCTCACAGCCCACCTTTCTCCAGGTAATTGTCCTTGGTATCTACAGGCCACCTTGCCAAAGAGGCAGTCATTCCTCAGGGACAGCCTGAATCTAATGAACGAATGACCTGTCTCGAGATGGGGCCAGATCCACGAAGAAAACCACATTCTGGAGCTCTCGTGGGGCCAAACGGGGCTGGCTCCCTGCTGAGACCGCGGCCTTGTTTGGGGCCTTCACCCGCCCCCTCTCCTTCCTTTACTGGTCTTCCCCGGGCAGCCCCCTCCGAGGAATCACTTGCAAAGAACTAATATAAGATGCCATTTCGATGCATGTTTTCCGTTTTATTAAACTTAAAAAAACTTTGAGTAATCGTAGTTGTAAGAAAGGGTACAGAAAAGAGTCTCACTTCGGGCAAGACAACATAAGAAGCTCCGCTGAGCCTCTACCCAGGCAAACTGATAACAAATGTTATTTTTTTAATTAAGTCTCTTATAATGGCCCTATGGGCAAATGAAGAAACATTTATTTAAGAAAATATACTAAAATTCTAAAAACTGTAAGAGTCTGTGGAATCAAAAGCCAGACCTGTTCCCCCTCCCCCTCCCAGATCAGTGGGACAGAAACTCTACTCAGCCTGCTACAGGGAGAGCCCAAGGATCCCTCTGTCCACTCCGGTCAGAGCGCTATCTTCCTGCAGAGGGCGACAGTGAGCATTTCTTATGCTACCCCAGCTACCTGTTGCTGGAGTCAAGTTCTAGGTAAGTGTAGCTCAACAGGCTACAGCTCCCTCCTTCTGCCCACCTGCTGGCACAGGTAGGGGTGAGAACCACAGTTTTTTCTGTGTTGTTGGTCTGCCGTGGAAAAGGTCACCATCAATATTTAGCTAATTAGTAATAAAGGAAAAGGGAGTAAAGGGGATTAGGTGTTAAGCTTAATAAACTGCGGAGCATAAGCTTGCTTGGCTCACCAGGAAGCTGTAGCTCCACACTCCAGGGGACCGCAGCATTGCTCAGCCAAGGGAATTAGCACCCCTCCCTTAGGCCCTCTGGTGCCGGACTGGGACTATTGGTGGGCACAGGGGAGGTGCTGGACCACAGGCCTATCAGTCTAACTACATGGTGTGAACCTACCAAAGCTGACAAGGCTTGGAAAGTTAATTGGTCCTTCTGAAAAAGCAACTGGTCCAACCCAAACCCATACTAACACATATATACACACAAAGACAGGCTCTCTCTCATTCTCTCCCTCTGACTGTCTGTCTCTCTCTCTCCCCACTGCCCCCCACCCAGGAACACACTCATCCTGTGCACTTGCATGTTTTCTCTCTCCTGCAAGCACGTACCCACAGGGGTCTAGCAGCTACCGACCGGGCCTGCAGCAGACTGTGGACTCCAGTAGGACTAAGCCTTCAGATGAAGCAGGAACTCTGGACACTGGCTTTTGTTTGACCTTGCTGAAGACACGGTTGGACATTTTTTTTTTCATAGTGGGACGAGCAGAGATGGAACATTAGAAAGCTAGCGGCAACCTTCTACGTGAAAAAGCCATTTTGCACACCACAATCTCCCGTGCACGGGTCCTTGGAATGCTTTCCTGTGATCCTGTGAAAGAGCCTAATTTCCACCCGCAACTGAATAGTTATTATGAAAATTTTTTTCTGTCCTGCTTGGAGGCCTCTGTCCTGGTCCTTTGGTATGTGTCTGTGCCTACTGTTAAGCATTTCCAGTGAGCTGGCTTGGTCAGCTCCAAGTCTGGGCTACATCAGGCAAAAAGAAAACTCACTGTGACAGGGCAACTACCACTGTGTCGTTCTTCATGTCCTGAGGTCACTAGATAGGCTGGCTTCTTCTCTCCACCTTTCAGTTTTCTAAAGTTTGTTTTGTATAGAAAGTACAAGATTTCTGGTTGTGTTATCAGGAAGAATGGAAAAAAGTCTGCCCACTACATATTCCAGAAAGAAAGTAGAAGCCCTGCTCAATGGTTTCTGACTGATCAAACCTACAACTAGACAAGCAGAAGCCGCCAGAAAAGTGTTGAATGTGTCTTCTTTAGAACGTGAAGGACAGTGCCACTTACTAAAATCGCTGCTCAGGGCATGCCTTTGCTTTTCTCAGATTATGAAATCCCCTTTAGAATGTTTGGCTACGGCAACACAGTCCTTGTTGAGGATTTTAACATTTTTTTCCTCCGCTGGTCCTACAAATTAGCTGATTTCAAGAGTTTCTACATACTGGAAAAACAAAACACCAGATATCTATTGTGTAGATACTAAGTGCCAGGTACTAGACATTAGTTGTCTGAAGAGGAATTTATTTTACAGGTAAGAAAAAATTCACCTCACTAAATGTGATTTCCTTGATTGTAAAGGGTAGATCCTAGATTTGAATCCAAATCTAACACCAAAACCCAATTCTGCTTCTTTCATGTATATTCTTGAAAAACTCAATTAACTTCTTCAGCTTTTATTCCCACATCTTTGAAATGAGAATAATAACTGTCTCATAATATTATTGGGAAGATTAAATTACCTTACACAATGTGAAAGAGTTTTAGAAATGATAGTACATGTGCAACTGTAGGAGACGGTCACCAATAGAGTGCGTTTTCCATAGCCCATCAGCAGGCCCTGCATTCTGAAGTATTTGTCCATATTGGCTCTACCCAATATGCAGTAGAGCCCTGGAGTTTAAAATATGCTTGTGAATTGGAGCAGATTGCCTAGACTCGAATTCTGGCTACTACTTACTGGATATTTGCCCTTAGACAAATCATGTAAATTCTTAGAGACTTGGTGTCCTTATCTGTAAAATAAAGGTAATATATTATCCACATCACTTGGTTGTTATAAAGATTAAATTACTTTATACATTTACTACAGTACCTGCTTCTTGATGAGTGCTTACTAAATTAGCTACTATTGTTAATTAATCATCTAACTAGTTTTTTGGGGTTTTTTTGCCCATCAACTCATCTAGGAATAATGACTCGGGTTTTTTAATAATCCAAGGATCAGAGGGCACCCAGGGTCTTAGGACAGAGTATGAACAAGCTCACAGAGCCATCTCTGGTCTGGAAGGAAACAACTAGAAAGAGTTCCAAACTAAGTTAAAATCCTGTAAAGGGCAAGGAAGTATTAAGCTTTTGCATAATCCTTTAGCACTGCTTACTTACATGGAGCTGCTGATTTAAATACTGTGGAGAAGATATCTTTGGAACTATTTTCACAGCCTTCCCTTTGATTCCCTGCTTCTGCCACATTGAGCTACAATGCAATTGGCTTCAAAATCAGCGCATCTACCTTCAATGTCTATGCCCATCATGTTCTTTTATTAAGATGCTCTTGCAGGGTTAATAAAGTGTTTGTATTTAAATTGTTATACGTCAGTCAAATGTACACTCCAGTCAATCATATCTAGCTCAAGATGGAAGAGGGGTGAAAAAGCAGCTAAAATGACTTGGCTGGCACAAATGCATGAAATCTCTGCAGGGAACAGGTTAAAAATATATTTGTTCTACTTGATTAAGTTTGGAACAGAAAGTTTGTCCTCCTAAACCAGCCTGTAGCTAACTCTGATGACTTCACCATTTTTCCTCTTCCCTTTAGGACTTATATAAACACAGACATTACGACATCTCTCCCCCTCAGGTTAGTGTAGTGGGAGAGTGCAAATATAAAGTATCTGTACTATGAAACAACAGTATTATATTATCACTTCCACATCGTCAACAGCACTTATGATGTGAGTTTACAATAGGCAATTTAAGAAATTATCAGGTGAATGCAGCCATGTTAAAGATGGATTAGGACGCAGGATTATTTAGGCCATGTTCACCTTTTAATAACTGACTTGTATAAACTACATCAGTCCTCTGAGTCTCATTTTCTTCATCTGGAATGTGGCTTCTCCACCCTCACGCTTCTCTCCTTCCAATCAACATTCATCACACAACCACCGTGTGACTTTTGTAAATATGCATCCGGTCATCCCACCCACATGACTTAAAATCCTGCAGGAACTCCCCATCACCATGAAGACAAGGTTGAGATTCCCTAGATTAATCTCTCAGTAATACCTTGTGATCTGCAACCTGCCGTTTCATGGCCCTTAGTCTCGACACTGTAGTCCAGTTATAATAATCAGAGTCTTCTAACTGTACCATTCTTTTTCTGTACATGAGCATTTCCAAATGAACCATCTTTCTCAACATGTTACTTAAAAATCTTTCTCATGATGTCACTTAAACATCTTTCTCATCCTTCCTCTCAGAACCCTACCTACCCTGTGTTTCAATGTTTTCATTGAACATACTTATATAAACTTCCATTTTGACATGTCATTGTATATAGTCCATATTCTACACCTCCCCATTAAATTCTGAGCCCCTTTTAGGGCAAAAACAGTGTTCCATCCATTTGAATTGCACCTGATGTCAGCAATAATAGATTATTCACTATGTTCTGTGAGTAATTCATGATTAAGAAATGGCTATTATAAGTTGACTCCCAATCACTGAGTTAAACATCAAAAAAGTAAAAGTTAACCCAAAAGAAGACAGGAATGAAGCAGGAAAAAACAAAAGCAGTGATGAGATTCATTATTTCTCACTTGAAGTTGGCCTCTTTGGAAATATTTATGCTGCACCCTGAACTAAGAACGCTCCATTTCAGAATAAGGATAAATAAACAGGACACAGAAGAGTTTGAGGTTTGCTTCTAAGAGGAAAGTTGCAAGGAATCTCAAACTTTATCTCTAATTAATTACTCCCAGTAACTGACGGACATAACATGAGAGAATTTGGACTACAAGTGGAAAACAAATTAGATCCCAGAAACTAAAAAAAAAAAAAAAAATCAGAATTCATTATAAAAGTATATGAAATTAACTATCATTCCATTTATTCTGCAACCCTGGAAGCAGTGAAACATTTCCATCATGCTACACAATGAGGAACTGAGGAAGACCATAAAGGGGTCCTTTAGCCAAACCATCTTCTATGTGCCCAGGTTCTCCTTACCATCCACATGACACTGTGTGCTCATTTTGACAATTCCATGCCTTTAATTGCTTGTTATACACTTTCTTATTACCCACCAGTATAATAAGCTAACTTTTACTGATTGGGATATTTTTTCTTGACAACTGTGTTATCATTCCTAACAGCCTTGTTATATGCTTTTTCTCCCTCCCCTTTCTCCCTTCCCTACCTCTCCTTTTATTGATAAAAGGCCTGTTTCAATATTCAAAAATTAATGTAATCCCCATATTAACAGACTAAAGAAGAAAATAATCACATGAGCCTGTGATTGATAAAGAAAAGCATTTGACAAAAAAAACACAACACTAATAAAAAAAGAACTTGGAGAAAATTAGGAATAGAAAAATGCCCTAACACGATAAAAGACACATACAAACAACACAACACATTTAAGGGTGAACAACTGAATGATTTTTCCCTAAGACTGGGAACAAGGCAAGGATGTGTGCCCTCACCACCTTCATTGAACATTGTTCTAGATGTTCTAGCCAGTGCAATAAAGCAAGAAAAGGACATAAAAGATAAATGAGAAAGGAAGAAAGGAAAATATAAAACAGTTTTATATATTATCTAAATAGGAAACTCCAAAGAATCTACCAAAAAAAAAAATGCCTCCTAGAGTGAATGGGTGGGTTCAGGGAGTTCAGTAAGGTCATAATGCAGCAGATAAATATTCAGGAATCAACTGTATTTCTATTTACAGTCAACCTCGGTTCTCGAATGTCTTGTTTCTCTAACAATTCAGTTCTCAAACTCTTGTCCACGAAATAATGTCCCACTTGTCTAAGAAAAGCTTCAGGTCTTGATTCTCTACCTGACACCCTTTCCTGGTGACACCTGTACGATTAGTCACGGGTCTCTCAGATGACAGACAAAAGAGATTCGATTTACAAACAAAATGCTTCTCAAACAGTTTTCCAGAATGAATTAAATTTGAGAAACAAGGTTCCACAGTACTAGGAATGAACACTTGAACGCTGAAATTAAGAACACAACACCCTTTTAATTGTTCACAAAATTATTATTGCAGTATAAATCTAATAAAACATGTACTGAACCTGTTCGCATAAATGGATGAAATGCTGATGAGAAAATCAAAGAAGATCTAAACAAATAAATAATCACAGAGTGTTTATAGATTGGAAGATTTAACAAACTAAAAATATTAATTCTCCCCAAATTGTTATATAGTTTAACACAATTACTATAGAAATCCCAGCAAGAATTTCTATAGAATAACAGCTATTCTAAAACACATATAAATGTATACAGAGAAGAAAATATAAAAGTTAGAACAATTCTGAAAAAGTAAAAGACAGTTAGAAGAACTCTCCCAGACTTTAAGAGCTACTTTATAGCTACTACTTGATTCAATGGAATGAAGACCCTGTGGTACTGGCTGAAGGAGACACATATCAATGATGAAAAACAGAAAACTCAGAAGTGGCCCAGCACAAATTCAGCTAACAGCTTTTCACAAAGAAAGGGTGCAAACTCAGTGTGTAGGAAGAATGATCTCTCCAGCAAATGGTGCCTGAGTAACTGGATGTTCATAGACCAAAACAAAACAGACAAACAAAAAAAAAGCATGAACCTTGACCCAAATTTCAGAAGGGGCACAAAAATTACTCAAAATGGGTCATACATTTAAACATAAAACTATATAGCCCTTTTTTTAATAGAAGACAAACTAGAAAAAAACACAAGGAAATCTTCAGGAGCTGACACATGGTGAAGAATTTTTAGACATGACACCAAAAGCATGACGCATTTACAAAAGAATAAACTGGACTCTGTCGATATTGAAAATGTGGGCTCTGTGACGACCTTGTGGAGGGAGGCAAAGAGCAACTGCAGGCCGAGAGGGTCTGCACATCGTGTAACGGACAATGACCAGGGTGCAGTCTATATAAAGAACTCTCAAAACTAAACAGCTAAAAAATATCCAATTGCAATAGAATATTTGCAAAAGATGAAGTGACCTTTTGCCAAAGAAGATACACAAATGGAAAATAAGCAATGCAAAGATGTTCGACATCATCAGCCATTAGGGAAATGCAAATAATGTATCACTCCACACCGATCGGACAACACTACATGCTGATGAGGATGTGAAGAACCTGAATCATCTACATCCACTGTTGGGTGAAATATAAAATAGTACTTTCACTCTGGAAAACATTTTGAAATGTTCTTTAACCACCAATTATACTCCTCAGCATATATTCCAGAGAAATGAAGACCGTGTCCTCATTAAACCTGTTCACAAACCAACCCAGAGTTTTCTCAATGGGTAAATGGTTAAACAAACTGCAATTTCATTACTACTACTCAGCATTAAAAAGGAAATATCTACTGATACCTGCAACAACCTGAATAATTCTCCAGTAGAGATTCTATACTCCGTGATTACACTTATGTAACATTCTTGAAATGACAAAATTACAGAAATGGAAAACAGACTCGTAACTGTCATGAGTTGAGGAAAGGCTGGAGCAGGGGATAAAAAGGCAATTACATTGTTGTGTCTTGATTGTATCAATGTTGACATCTTGGTTGTGATATTATATTACAGTTTTACAAGATGTTATCATGGGAGGGAAGCTTGTCCATTGCGACTTGCCCTCTCTTGCTGCTCCTGGTACCTTATCACTCTCGTCTGGAGAAGTATCCTAAGCTAACCTGCTGAAAAAGGAATAACACAAGGTGCTATCACCTTGTCATCCTGGACAAGACCCAGCCAATCGCCAGACATGTGCACAAGGCTACCCTGAATTATTCAGCAGCCAGCTCACTTGCCAAGTGATGACAAATGCTTGAGGATTTCCAGTAAAAAATAATAATAAGTTAATTCAACCTAATCCTGGAAAACCACCCAACTAACTGATCCACAGAATTTTGAGCTAAATAAATGCTGGTCACTTAAGCTCTTAAGTTTTGTGATAATTTCTAATGCAGCATAAAGCGTCTAATACAGAGGCTGAGCAGGTTCCCTGGTTCCCCACAGTCCCTGAGCACCAGCACTCCTCTGGGCTTCAGGCCCAGGACACAGGGATGGTCTGTGTGTCCGGAGAGCTGTGAGACCTCTTGCTGTCTGGGGACACCAGGTGTGATACCACATCATCCTCCTAGAACTCTTGTCAAACAGATCTTTGGCCTCTGTCACTCTTAGCTCCATGCAAGGGAGAGCCTCTGATTTCTCCTTTAATGGGAGTTAATTTTAGGACATTCATTTCTTCTCCTGAATGGATCCTCAGTCGGAGGAAAATGAAAACACTCCATCCCTTCTCATTTGACTCAAAGTCGCCTGTTAATTTCCAGGAAGTAGAACAAAAATTCATGCTGGGGCATTTCTTCCCTTCAATCTCTGCTTTTGAGCAGGACAAGGTTGTTATAAAATCATGGCTTTGAAATCAGATATCGAGAGGCTTCTATTTAGATATTGGCCCCACCATGAAATAACATGTTGTTTTGGGCAAGTCACATAACCTCTCTGAGCTCCATTATGTCCATCACTAAATTTTAAGGGCAATTATATAATATAATGTATGAGGTCTGTCTGGAAAAAGTCCAGCCATTGTTAAATAACGAGAATGGCTTGCATGATATCAATGTAATCTGGCAGCCAAGAACAGTGGACTAGAATGTGCACGTGTAAACAATGATGACTTCACTGTACTAGTCAGTAGGGGCGGTAGACACTGTTGAGTGAGCACGTGTACTGTGTGGCCAACACATTCAAAATGGCTAAACAAGTAGAGCAATGAATCTCCATCAAATTTTGCATTAAGCTTGAACATTCCTCTGCAGAAACTATTCAGATGATTCAGAAGGCTGCAGCTATGGGCAACTGGTGATTGGCAGCTTCATCACAACAATGCTCCTGCTCATGCATCATGTCTCATGCAGGGTTGTTTGGTGAAACATCAAACCACCCAGGCAACTCAGCCCCCCTACAGCCCAGATTTGACGCCCTGCTAAAAACTAAAATTACCTTTGAAAGGGAAGCAATTTCAGACCATCAATGAGATTTAGGAAAATATGACCAGGCAGCTGATGGCGACTGGGAGAACTGTGTGAGGTCTCAGGGTGCCTACTTTGAAGGGGACTAAGGCATCATTGTCCTATGTACAATGTTTCTTGTATCTTGTAAATTCTTCAATAAATGTCTGTATGTTTCATAGTACATGGTTGTATACCTTCTAGACAGACCTGTATATGAAAGAATCTGAAGCTGTGCACAACATAAGGTAGGTGCTTAAGAACCATGAATTCCCTTCCTCAGAACTGTATTTCTCAGTCATGTGCCTGTGTTTAAGTCTAATCATTGACAATGAACTATTGTTCCAAAAATCTCTTGAAGTAATTAATATCTTGGAGACCTGCTCACTCCCTCTCTCAGAGAGTACTTTTTTCATGTAGTGGTATTTCATACTGATACTAGAATCCATCGATGAGAAATAAGGTTACCAGTGACGACCATGGAGGGTCATTACCCAGAAAAAAAGGGGAACACAGAACATCGGGGGCCCTCTGGCCCAGCCCATTATTATTACATCATGGAGAGTGACAACAAGAGCTTGGCCAAAGATGCAAATGCTCTGGAATTTAAATTAAAACTGGAAAGAGTTTTATTGCCTTGCTTATTCTAGTGTGCTTATTACTGAGTACGAGGACAGTGAAATTGCATTGCTTGCCTTGCTAGCAATGGCTGTGCCCCCATCAGGCCCAGTGACCTGAGCCCTTGCTGCTGAAATGAGATGACAAAGAGACTCAAATCAGTGACTTTTTCCTCAAGGTGTGTGAAAAAGGCAAGACCTGAATCCATCTTCTGGCTGACAGAAAACGCAAATTAAGAATTAGAGCTGGCATATTCTCTACCACTACTCAAGTCAATGCCTCAATAATCAGCAAAAAAACAGCACTACTGTTTATATAAAAGGGCACTAGAGATGTTCTAATCTCCATTTAAGTTGTCTCTGCTGTCTTGGTTTAGGTTCTTCCAGAAACAACTACCTACCGAGACCACAATCACGCCAAAGTTTCCTTAGGAAATGAAGACAACACTGGTCAGGAGATGAGGAAATGAGGAGAAGGGGAACGCATACAGGGCGCGCCATTCAGTCAGTTACCACAGTGGGCGACAGCAGCCTAATCACACGGGGAAATTAATTATCATGGTCAAGGGGTAAGGGGGCTATGGTATTTATACCCCACACTTAGCAGTCACTGCCTAAGACCTTCCCCTGGAAGATACTACCTCCCGGTCTTCTCTAACCTGCCAGCACATGGGGAAAGTAGGTTCTGGAAACCCAGGGCAGCCCTTCAACAAAAAATGCAGGGATGACTATTAGAATGTGGACCCATTGGTATACATGGATCAGAGGGCATGTGGGCAAAACACAGGCTATGGCTGCAGTACCCACTAAACATTTCACAGGTGATTTTCCTTGGATTGCCTTTGTTCTTTAAGGTTTTAGGTCTAAAGCTGCAAATTGAAATGCAACATCTGTTAAATTTATTTTATGACTTATATTAAAATATTTCACAAAAAAATAAACATTAAAATTACATAAAATACAAAATTAAAACTAGACCCAAGTCACTACATCCAGGCCAATTTTAAATTAGTTGCTTCCTAATCATTAGGCCTGCTAGTAAGTCTGTGAGTTTAAATGGCAGATGTGGGTTCTATTCCTGATGATGACCCTGCAGTCACCTGTAAGACCTTAGATAATGGACTTAAATGTCAAATCTCAGTTTCTGTATTCTTATGATTTCTAAAAGTGTTTCATGTTCAAAACTTTTACCACTATGTGGGTGTGAGAGTGTCATGAGTCCTTTAGAAAATAAGGAAAATTTTAGCATTTACAACCATGAATGACCCCCACTGCCCACAAAATAAAGTCCAAACTCATCAAGACCTATTAACCCTGTGCAGTATAGCCTTGGCCTTCCTTTTGAACGCCACTTGCTTTTGTAAAAAAATAATAATAAAATTATCCACTCTAGTCAAACTAGTCTAGATATGGTTTACCAGTCTGCTCAAGTCTTTTCTGAACTCCATGTCTTTACCTATGAAAAGTGGAGCAGGATGAAGCCATTAAGAAGATGTATTCTAGAGTCATATTGCCCAATATGTAAAATTTGTGTAATCTCAAGCAAAAATCCCACCCAAGTCTGTTTCCTTATCTGTAACAAAGGACAATTCATATTATCTGTAGCATAGATTTTTAAGATTATATTTATAAATATTTAATACATATGTAATCTTTTTTAAACAGCGCCTGGCATTTTTCAGCATTTTTCAGCATCTGCTAACATGAGTCTTTCTCATGCACTTTCCTCTTCCCCCAGTCATGGCCCCATCCTAAATCAGATTCTCTCCATAAAACTCTCCCTACTTCTTTCTAACCTTAACAATAATAACTCTTTCTTATGAACTCCTGTGGATGGATGATGAATTCCAGTTATCAACATGTATGATGGGCACATACACACAACTCTTGGTCTCTTCTTTCCTCTTTTTTTTTTTTTTAAGATTTTATTTATTTATTTTTACAGAGAGAGGAAGAGAAGGAGAAAGAGAGGGAAACATCAATGTATAGTTGCCTCTCACACGCCCCCTACTGGGGACCTGGCCCGCAACCCAGGCATGTGCCCTGACTGGGAATCGAACCGGCAACCCTTTGGTTCTCAGGCCCGCGCTCAATCCACTGAGCTACAGCAGCCAGGGCTCTTCTTTCTATGTGAAACACTTTCTTTACTTGATGCCATGACACTATCCTCTCTCAGTCACTGGACAATCTCATCTTTTGGTGACCAATAAAATTTAAAAAAAAAACACCATTACTTCAGTATCTCCCAAGTTTACATATACACCATGGATCTCTCTCCTGGCCTAGATTAATACAGGGCATCTGAAACTTCTCATGTCAATAACCAAGCTCATAACTCCACCCCACACCTGCTCCCCTCCCAGTTTTCACCAGCTCGATAAATGTCAACTCTATACTGCCCCTTGTTCGGGCCCCACACCTTTGAGCCACTCTTGAACCCTCTTTTCCCCTCAAACCCTACAACAATTCCATCAACAAATCCTATTGTCTCTATCTTTAAAGTGCATCTAAAATATAGCCACTTCCCTTATTATGATCCTGGTCCTATCCACCAGCATCTCTTGCCTGGATTATTGCAATTTCTTATCTGGTCTCTCTGCTTATCTACCACTCTACCATTTATTCTTCAGAGTAAACATCCTCATATTTAAGCCAGATGAGGTCACAGCTCTGCTGAATCCCTCCAATAGTTTTCGAAGCATTCAGAATAACAGCAAAGGTCCTGATGATGCTTCAAACCCCTGCTTGATCCGGCCTCTCTGCCCCAGTCCACTCCCCTCCAGCCGCACCCAGTCCTTACTGGACCTTGACCCCTAGGACACTCTTCCTTCATTTCCTGTTCACTTGTTTTCTCTGCCTAAAGCACCTTGTAACCCAGAGCCAAATGTCTTTCTCCTTACTTTCTTTCTGAGTCTCAAATGTCTTTTAACGGAGAAGTCTTCCTTGACCATTCAACTCAATATAAAATAATGCTCCCAACCTCATACTCCATACTTTGTATCTTTCTTTTTCTGTTTTATTTTTCTTTATACTATCCCATATTGGTTTCTATCACACCTCACGTTTTATGTTTTTATTGGTCTACAGTCAAATATCTTAATTAGAAATTGAGCAGCAACTGCTCTTTTACATTCAGGACTGACCCCTACCTTGAAGAATTTAGCTAATTAATAAATATTGGTTGAGTGACTAAGTAAATATAAAACACTCTCTGTCTATATCACAGAAATTTCTAGTTAGGCTGCAAGACCTCCAACAAATGTAGAGCTATCTCTTTCCTCACATTTATAGCTCTTGGCCCGGAGTAGATTATTATAAGTTGGCATTAGGGGTTAGAGTTCAGCAATTGATAAAGTTGCTTGGAGCTGAGCTACACAATTTCTGGAAATGGCCTGATTCAGTAGCAGGATCTTGCAGGGAGGCAAATGGATTCTGCTTCCTACTGTGTATTTGCTTTGACATTATGTGGCAACATGGAGCAGTGTTTATTTTTCTTAATAACCATAAGCAAAAGATACCCCGTGAATGTCAACAGACTGTTAGGCAGTCTTTCATTTGGCTGAATTGTTTTTATCAGTTTAAACTATTCTTATTCTCTCTTTAGTCAGAATGCCAACCCCTTTCCTACTCCTGAGCAACTCTCCCAGGAGGGAGTGGAGACATTAAGGATGTCTTGCTTGGATTAAACAGTACTGACCAGTCAACCTGGGCAATTCTCCAAGTGAAGTCAGCCACAACTATGATTTGCTTTGAATCTGCAACCTTTCTGTCTCCAAGGAGAGATTTGTGGCAAAAGATGACACACTACAGCTCATTTCCAGTGGGCAGCCCCCAGCTTCCGAAGGAGAAGCCTGGGTATTTATTTATTCCTCTCTTCAGCTTTTTCACCTGCCTGATATGAAGAATCAATCACCTTTGCCCAAATCAGAGAGCTGGCTTTTCAGATGCAACATTACTGCTTTCTCTCTTGAGAGAAGGAACTAGATTGTGGACTTATCTACGCATCCGAAGACCTTCTTCCTCGATCACAAAGGACAATAATGTGTTAGGAATCTGTGCTTTGGCATTAGGGTGCAATAAAAGAACTCTAGTTAGGATTGTAAAAAATCTCTTAGGATGCTTTGGAAGAAAAGGATTTGGTCCAATAGTAGGCTCTCAAAGGGTCAACCCCAATGCTTTCATTTAGACTCAGAAACCAAAATTACGAGCTGTACTGTTGATAAAAAAAAAAAAAAAACAACAGAAAGTGTGATGCAGTGGAAACAGTTCTGAGCCGAGAGTCAAGAAACGAAACTAAGTTCAGCTGCAGCCCACAGAAACAAGAGTCTCTGAAGGAGGGGAAGGAGCAGCTTTGGACTTACTTTGGATCTGAGTTTACTCGCAACCTCATGAACCTGAGAAGTAGAGTCAGGCCTCTGTACACAAGGCATATGTGGGACTCCTCTCACAGGGCCTTAGTGAGCCGGCAATGGGCCCTAATCTGCCATGATCTGATCAGCCCTCTTCCTAAACAGGACCGTGAGAGACCTGAAGAGCGAGCTGTTGTCATGGTCACCTTGGCATCACCACTACTTGGCTCAATGGAGAACTTAACAGATAATACATGCTCATTAAACAGCTGCAATTTTTTAAGTCTGTAGTTGGCAGAATACTAACGATATTTCTGAAAGCGATCTCATTTACTTTTCACAACAGCCCTGAAACATGGGTATTGTTGTACCCTGTCTGCAGAAGAGGAGAGAAGATGTTAATACTTGCTTAACACCTGACAACTAATAAATGGTCCTGTTAATAAGATTCATATTCATTCTTCTTCCTCCAAATCCAGTATTCTTCCCGTGGCAGCAGAGGCCTGCAGGCAGGCTGAGACTACGGCTTGGAGAAGGCCTGAACCGACCGAAAAATGATCCCAGCCCTGCATTCAGGTCCCTTCACAGCGTCTGACACTGCCACGTTCTGTGGCATCTACGAACCCTGGAGGCCTGAGGGCCCTAATCCCTGTATTTCTGGTTCTGCCTGCAAAACTGCACAGTGCTCTATGGATCTCGGACTAAGAAGCACAGGCCTGAAACATACAGCACTATGCTCGGGACACAATCTTTCCCCCATCTGGGGGGAGAAGTGAGATTTCAATTCTTACACATACTGTGTTGACTAGAACAAACGTTTTAAAATTGCTGACAGAGCACATGAGAAATTTTATCTCTGAGCTCCTCTGCACCCACTTAACTGTTCTTTTCCTTCTCTCAGGTGTTGGGCCAGTGGCGGCACCTGAAGCACTAGCTGGCTGAGGCCGAGCATGGCCTCTTCATCAGGCGTGGACTAACCTCTCCCTGGGCATGTAGGATTCTCACAGGTTTGTCCGCACCTACCCGCTAACGAGCTCTAGCCTCTATCTAAAGAGCTGTTCCTGGGGTGATTCTGGGCCCTCCCATCAATTTTGGTCCATCCAGCAGACCTCTGATAGGTACCTAAAACTCGTTAGCCAGCTTGGTCAAGAGCTTCTTAGTCTGAGGCTCTAGGCCTAGGTGTGAGAAGCACCTACAGGTTCAGGGTCTCAGCACTGCAGGTTAAGGGAAGCTCCTTAGTCCCAGGTTTACATACTCCCTCCCACAGGGACTTCCGCCATCACTCCATACAGCAGACTCAGGTGTTCAGGTCTCTGTTCAGGCCTGCAAACAAGGTCCCCTGCTCTTGAGTGTGCACACCCCCTGCATGTGCCTCTGCACACTCACCTGGCATGTGCAGACTCTCTCATGGCACAGTGGTCCTCAGGAATGTGCTAGCTGTTGCCCACTCATCCGAGGACCCCGGCTCTGGAACCTGTCGGGACTGACCTTCCCTCAGCCATCTGCTCACCCAGCCCAGCTGCAGTGGATCTCCCCCTGTCTCAGAAGTCCTGAGGCCTGGAAGGTTCTCCAGGGGGTGTTACCAAGGCAGCCTGGCACCTCAGCAATTTTACACTCAGCTCCACCACGGGTAACATCCTTATTGTTTGTGTGGTTGATTGATGGGACTATGCAGAGAATTCGGCAAAGATGCTTGATGTTCACGAGGGCGGCCTGGAGCCATCCCCCCACCTTCAGTCTCATTTGGGGAGATGCTGGATTCCCATGATAATCTCAGTTTCCTTCTAGTATTGTACCCCTCTATGAGACAGAGTCTTGGAGATACTACTTCTAGACAGACCTAGTGTAATGGCTGTTACACTAGGCGTCCCTGCCACCCTCAGGCAGTGTGAAGCAGGTAGTGGGTGGAGAGTGTAGGGCCCTCACGGATAGGAAGCAGTGCAAAGAAAACGCCACCGTCGGGTACAGAACATTCCCTTGCCTCATCCTCTCTGGCTGCAGCCAGCTAGGGCATTTACAGAGCACTCAATAAAAGTTAGAGCCAACCTCGTGATACACTGCGGTATGCCAATGGGAGAGAGCAATGCAAACACATGCAAGTCCGAGTGAAGGAGACACTGGATCGGCACAGGGCTCAGGAGAAGAGCAGGCCTAGCAGGAAACACTCACGGAGACAGTGACGTAAGGACTGAGCCCTAAGGCATGAGGAAAGTGCTCGGGAAGAGAATGGCACTTTGGGTGTGGAGAATGGCTCAGTTTACTAAACTCTTGCTGTATTCTGGTTGATCCAATCACTGAATGGCTTTTGTGGGGTGTGGTATGAGAGAGGCCACTTCCCACATTAGAGATTCTGTTTCCCCATTGGGCTGGCAGAACAAGAGTCCAACTTGCTGTTCTGACTCAGTTGGGTTTCTAAAAGGACCTGAGATGGAGACTCCCACTAAATGATTTATTGAGGGGGTACGCTGAGGCAAAACATGTCAAGAAGTAATAATAGCAGAATGGCCCAGAGAAGGAGCTGAGCACGGATGTGGTAACAGCTGAACATGAACTTCGGCCTGATCCCGTAGGGAGCTCTGGAGCAGGAATCACACCACAGAGTCAGCCTCACATTAAGGCAAAGGGGCTGACATTCCGGACCCCATGTTAGTCAATCGTGGATCAAGTCCTGACTCAAGGAATAGGTCACCTGTCGGGCAAGGGAGTTTCTTTTAGGCCAAGGGCAAATCTTTAGAGAAAGGAGTGCCTGTGGGATGCTAACAGCCAGCAGTCTCAGTAGCTGGGAGCAGCTGTATGGTCTGGGAACATGGATCGGAATGGGGCACTGAGAGCACCCATGAAAACGTTCTGCCTCAACAAGACAGAGAAGAATGGGAGGTGCCCAGTTACCCCCTTAAACCAGCCAGACGCATCTGCACATCTGTATGTCCCCAAGAAGAATATTCAAAAATATGAACTGATTTAAAACAATACTCACACCTCGCTCTTTGGCAAGCTTGTTTTTTCCTATTTTTTCGAATCTTTTCTCCTATGCTCGCCATGCTTTGCCTCTTTCATCCCAAGCTTGGTGCCCATTGCTAAATGGCTCTGACTCCTCTGGGCTATGCCTGGGCTCGCTCCTTAGGCTCCCAGTGCCCATAGTAAAGACCGGCATCCTCAACCGCAGGCCCTCTAGACCTCTCTCAAGCAAAAGTGACAGATCAGATTACTCATCTGAAAGTTTACAAGAAGTTCTTACGACACTCTTTGCTGTCACGCCTATGAATTAGTACTTTACAGTCTTTTATTTCCTGGACACCGAACTGAATGTATTGTTTTCACGTTAAAAAGGAAAACTATTTTTAGCTCGCAGAGGGAACGAGATGACATACACTGCCGCAGTTGTCAACTGTCTTTAAAATGTATGCAGCACACTGGAACTCATAAATATTTAAGAGGCCGAAATAATTGTCTAAAGTTCCCTAGTCTGCTTTCTAAAATCATCATTTCCACCGGGAGCAAGGGAGCATTTGTTCTTTGCCAACTGTCCAGGCAGAATTATCATATTTGAAAACTTGTCCCTCCTGTTTGTTGCTGTTTTTGTCATTCTGACTCACTATCCAGCCCTCCCTTCATCATCTCCCCACTGGTTTCAATGCCACAAATTTGGCATGTGTGCCAGATTACCTCCATCCTCCATCACAGGCTCTTCCAGATGGAGCACCTGACCATCCTGGGAACCTGCGAGAAAAAGGTCATAACCAGGGTCAGAGGATAGACACTACATACATGCTGTCTCTTCCCAGATTGTCAGGGACTTTCCTGCCAAAGAGGTGTGACGACAATGCCTCAGCTATGTGAGACATTCTTAGAACATGTCTATAGGGTAAGAGACTTTTCAGGATGGGGAAGGATGGCAATATGGCGAAATACAATTAGCAGAGAAATTTTCATTCTGTCCTGGCCACTTAATAATAATGGAACTTGAAGGTACATATTATAAGGCAAAGCCCATAATAGTTATCCTGCAATTTTACTGTTGGAATTAAGTTAATGTTTTAAGAATTAGGTAAAATGCAGAGCCCAGTAGTAGGTACCTATTTGGAACTCAATAATTCGTAATAATTATAATTTTTACCTTATTGTTATCTACTCTAAAAGAGATACATTTCAGGAAAAAATACTTTAAAATATATTGTATATAGCGTTCCCATCTTCAACACGGTCAATATCTTCAAAATACTGCATTTCCTTGATGTCAACATTAACGTTAATTATAATTTAGGTCCAGGACATGGGTGCCCCTCAGGTTTATTGCAATATGTAGAGATAATTGCCCCACACTATTACTGGACTGCAATGCATACTATTTTGATCTATATCTATTTTTCCTGCATTTTCTCATTCCTTGTTATTTCCCAGGAAAGGCATGTATTTACTAGCAGTAAACTCTTTTCCCGAATTGCTGCTTTCAAGTTGATGTGCTTTTATAAACCAGATCACCAAGCTTGGCGAAATTGTCAATATCCAGTGCTTCTGTTTCTGGGCATATGGCAGATAATAGAACATAAAAGTTCTATCACTAATAACATGTAGAAAATTTGGATGGGAAAGAATAAACATACTTTCAAAGCATAGTAGAGCTCTAAAGAATGTAAGGGAAACATCGAAGGGCCAAAAGTGAAGAAAAATCTGAAATCAGACACGAGTAGGCACTGAGGTTTCGGCCACTTTGAGGAAAATTGAACTCCATAACTGAGAGTTAAAGTTGTAGCCACCATACGTGGTTAGGAGAAGAGTAGCTGGGCAAAGACTAAGATCCCATATCAGATATATCCGTGATGCTGAAACGTTTCATCTTCAGTAACAACGTAGGCTGAGTTGTTTGTTTGTTTTACTGACACCTCAGAGATAAAAGAAAGGGGAAAAAACTTTTTCTACATTGCTGTAAATTCTGAATAAGGGAAAAGAAACAAAAAATCCCCTAAGAATTAGTGAACATGATCCTCTGCTCCTAAGAACTCAAATTTGAAATTTGCAATGTCTGCGTGGTCCAGGACACCCCCCCAGGTTTCTAGACAAAAGGTGGTCTCGGGCTGTTATTATCATGGGAGCATCAGGCAGAAACAGTCAACTTGGTCTGGATTCCTCGGAAGGCAGAGTTTGTGGCAAAGAACTTATGGCTAAAAGAGTAATTATTTTAGGATGAGCGAGAGACAAAAGAAGCCAAGCTGGGAATGAAGGAGCCTGCAATACAAGGAATCCATGGAGACTGTGCTTCAAGTAGTCACATACTAACTACATCTCAGCAGTCTTTCCAGACAAAGCAAGGGGTAAATGCCAGCTCGGGGCTCTGATATTTCACTTGTCAAATATTTGCCCCATGAGGCCTTGATTTCCCCAATGTCCCACTGTTTACTGATCCAGGTCTTTAAGGTTCCAAACCCTAGCATCAAAAGGAAGCCCTGGGCAAGAGGCAAAAGGTAAGTGGTATGAGCGCGAGGCTAGGTGATGTGGGGTTGTATCCATGTGTAGTCAGTAGGAGTCCAGGAAGAGCTGGTGACCACAGTGGCAATGGGAACAAGAGGCAATTTAGGCTGAGAGGCTCAGAAGTGCAGCATGAGTAGTGTCTTATATGCCAGGCTGTCCATAATTATCACAGATAAAATTCCATTGTCAGTGCACTTGCAGTATAAAGTTACAAAACACACAAAGAAGTAAAACGGCATCAATGAGGCAAATAAATCAACACGAAACCCAAGAAAATGTATAAAATCACTATATACAGTGAAGAGAAGGGAAACAACCCTAAAAGTAGACTTTCAAATAATTACATATATAGTACCCCCTCCAGATAAATGTACTTCTGTCCGTAACTGTGAGCTGGGATTAGTGGTTTGCCCTCCAAAAAGCCCAAGATGGAAATGGGTGGAAAAGCGACTTTATGGTGGAGAACGCTGGCACACACCACCATGGTCAGCTGACCAAGACTAACATCATCAGTAACAGATCACGTCAGCAGGATGCACCTCAACATGATGGGATGAGAATGGCCCTTTCCCTCTGTTATCTCCTTCCCAAAGCCCATAATCCCAGTCCAACCTTGAGAAAGCCATTAAACAAACCCAAAACGTGGGAGATTCTAAAATTGTACCTTTCTAGCACTCTTCAGAATTGTCATGGTCATCAAAAACTGTCACAGTCTAGAGAATACCAATGAAACAGAACAACTAAATGTAATGGGGTCTCCTGGATGGTACCCTAGAACAGCAGGAGGACATTGTGGGGGGAGAAAAACTTGTGAAACCCAAATGAGGCATGGCATTTACTTAATAGTAATTTACAATGGTGGTTCCCTTGTTGAAAACACACTATGAGTGGAAAAACGTCATAATACGTGATGTTGGGTAGTGTCTTCAGAAGATTATTGCTTTAATAACGGAACTGGATTAGCCCTAGGATAAAGACAGACTCATAATACCAGCTTCAAAGCAAGCCTGGGAACGAATATACCCTAAGTAATGACAGAACAAAGTTCAACGGCATTTCAAGGAATACAAAAATTTCTAGCACCCCAAAAATATAAAATTCACAATGTCCAGAATGCAATAAAAAATTATCAGGCATATAAATTAGCAATACATGTCCACATCTAGGGGGAAAAATTCATCAAAGAAATAGTCCTAGAACTGACAGAGATCATAGAATTAGAATGTATGTATTAATAAAACAGCTATTACAAATGGGCATGATATGTTCAAGAAGATAGAGAAAAGCATTAAGATACCAAGTATTGATTAGATGAAATTAAGTGATTCTTGGAAAATGCAACTTATTGAAGTTAACACAAAAATTTATAAAATATACATAATAGTTCTATGACTAGTAAAGAAAATCAATTCTGTGATTAAAAAAATCATTTCCCACAAACTATACCTGGCACAGGTTGTTTTACTAGTAAGATCCACCAACTATATCAAAAAGAAACAAAAAACAATCTTATGGATGTACTTCCAAGTAGAGACAAACAAGAAATATTTCCCAGGCATTTTGTATGAGCCCTATGTGAACTTGATACAACAGCCTTACAAAGGCGTTAAGAGAAAGGACAATTCTCTTTTTATAAATATGGCTACAATGAACACTAAGACACAATTTAATGACAGCAAAAACAACCCTTATCAATTTATCTCTATATCTATATTTGTATCTCCATCTATGGATACGTCATGACCAAATTTTAAATATTCTAGGAGTGAAAGTTTGCTTTAACACACAAAAATATGTCAATGTAATTTTTCGTCTTAACAAAATAAATTAAAAGTATGATATAAGTATTGAAAAAAATGCAGAAAAAGTACTATAAAAGTCAGCATCTTAGCAAGGGGAAAATACAAGGAAACTTGTAAAGCATACGTAATATAAAATATAACTGGGAAAAAACTTTAGGTATAAAAGTCACTGGTATAGAACATTTTTTTAATATCACAGGAAATAAGGCATTTATGTCCACCCACCCACATCACTTTTGTTCAACATTCTCTTGGGCCAGAAGAGCCAAGATATTATGAAAGAAGTACAAGTGGAACAAATAATGAAAGTGAAAGGATGCCACCTCCTAATTTCCAAGAGGTATTATATAATAAACCTTGTCAGAAAAACAGTTACTACCAAATAAATATTTGCCAGAAAAATAGACCCTGTGGAAAGAGAGAGAGCACGGAAACAGACACACAAGCACGACCACTTGACTTCGACAAAGGCAGCAACAATGGAGGGAAGGGCAGCTTTCAATAAGGGTGCTTGGAGAATTGAGTATCCACATGGGGAGAGAGAAGTCTTGTTCCCTATTTCACTGAAATAAAGTTCAAGTGGATCTTAGCTCTAAATGCAAAAGATGAAAAGTAAATCGGGGAATACAACTGTGGAAACAGAGACCAACCATGGGAAAAAAAACACCATAGGAAAAAATTTGACATTTAAACTGTCAACTTCTGGTTCACCATGCGATTCCAGTCAAACAATTAAAAAATCAGCCACGAAGTAGGAAAAGGTGTTTGAAATATACATAAAGAAGGGCTCCTATAAAGGTATACAAAGAATGCTTTAAAATCAATAAGAAATTTAAGTTTTAATCAATTACAAATCAGGAAGATGACTGAATAAAAATTATAAAAAAACTGAAATGGTACTTTACAAAATGAATAATAATTAAATGAAGTAATATTCATATCAGTAAAATGAAAAAGCAAATAATCAAAGATACCACTTTACATTCACCAAAATGCCTAAAAATAAAAATTTTCATAACTTAAGTTTAGTAAGAATACGATCAATGGTCTCCTTTTCAATCCTGAGCATTTGCTTCAAACATTTTATAAAACATTACCAATTACCAATTAAATTTGAACATAATATTTGGCAATAGCTAACAGAAATGCATTACTGTATCTGAGAATAAGTGCAAGAATATTTACAGCATTATTAATCACAATAGCCACACACTAGTAACCGTACAAACATCAATCGACTCCAAATAATTAGTCAACGTAACACTACACAACAACAAACACGTTAAACCACAACTGCATGTTAAAAAACGAGTCCGACCATTTGGATCAAATAACAGAAACATACGCAATGAGGTGCCGGGTGATTCCATTTATGTAGGTTTAAGATAGAAGAACTGATGTAAAACGTTAGAAACCATAATACTTACAAACTTCAGAGAAGAGAGAGGAATGCTTGGGAGGGAATATGAGGGAGACCTTCCAGGATTCTCAATTTTCTGTTCCTTGAACAACTTATCTAGTCAATAACTTACTGAGCTCCATATATATCAATGTACTTTTGTGTATATGATCTCTATATCGATACAATGAAACATTTAACAGGATGTTTGACGCAGTTCAGAGTAAAAACACATGTAAGTGTCCTTCCGTATGTTGGTGATGGATAAATTCACGGTGTCTAGCTGATACGGAGTAGCATCCAGTCATTTAGAATACCGAGACTGCCGAGACAGGGCACTGAACCGCAACGCAGAAAAAGACCGAAACTGTTTATTATGCAATTCCTCGCCCTCCCCCCACCCCCCACGAAAAGTGTCAAATCGGTACTCCTTCTCAAAGGAGTTAGTACTTTGGGATTAATAAAGACAACTTCTTTCCCTACCTCAAGTAGCTTCTGCTGGTTTGCAAACTGGAAAATCCTCCGCAGGGAACCTGAAACTGGCCCGGACCACCCCACACTGGTGGGTGGGTGGCAGGGTTAAAAGCCAGGAGACCTGCGAGGTTTGTCTCCTGGGCGCCCAGCAGGAACAAGTCTCCGCACCGCCAGACTCTTCAGCGTTTTCAGAGAGGCCTTAACGTGGTTCAGGCACGTGTTTGGTCCAGGTGATCTCAGCAGCACAAACTCTCCCAAGGTTCTGACATTGAAAATGGTTCCACCGGGAGAATGGTGGGCGGAATCTCCATTCCAAGCACAGGGGGAACATGTGGGGCCTCTGATTGCTGGGGTCCAGCTCCAAGCAGACTGGTGGTCACATCTTCTAAGTGATCTCTTCCAACAGGCTCCTCAGAAAGGATTCAGCTGTGTAAGTCAGCTCAGAATTATGTTTTGCCTTGTTTTTAGCAAGTTGCTTATGTGAAATAAACTAATGACCTTT
Source organism: Macrotus californicus (assembly GCA_007922815.1). NCBI lineage: Eukaryota > Metazoa > Chordata > Mammalia > Chiroptera > Phyllostomidae > Macrotus > Macrotus californicus. Next base: position 66,602 of record VMDR010003166.1, read on the forward strand.
CTGGCCAGAAAAGTTTCCCTTTCTTTATTTAACCTAGGAAAATGGTCTAAGTGGCAGGATAACTATAACGTTCTGTAGCGTTCCTGTGATTTAAGATACTTTAAAACCTTCTCTTATTTTTCTGATGTTTTTTTCATTTTTTTTATTGTTGTTCAAGTATAGTTGTCTGCCTTTTCCCTCCACCCCAGGCATCCCCACCTCCCTCCCCTGATTCCACCTGATTGTGTAACACCGACAAAACATAGACTCAACAAAGAATCTGGTCTCAGATGTACCCTGTTGGTTGATTCTTATAATATTATAGAAATAAAACCTTTGTTCACAGACTGATTATCAGTATTTCCTGGTCAGGTTCCATTTTAGTTTAGTGGAGATCATGGAAGTTTCTCTTAAGTATTATTAAGAGGAGAAAGAAAATTGCAAAAATATATATAATATATAATAATCTTCACATAGAATAAATTTTATAGCTAAATATATACATGCACTTTCATGTATGTGAGTACAGATATGCGGCAAAATTGCCCTAAAAGCTGGTTCAGGCCAATGGACAGCACTGCTTGGAAATTAGATGGAGGAGCAGGGGGAGTGTGGGGTATATGGTCATCTGGCTCCCTTCCCGTGGCTCTGGGGTGTGGTATTAGCAGTGTTCCTACAGCTACAGCCCTCTCTTCCTTCTGGTGACCACTTTCCCCCCAAGCCTGTACCCTTACCCAATGGCAGAGAACCAGCTAGGATGAAAAAGCCACGCCTGAGCCCCAGAGTGATTTAGAAAGACTCCATGTTCAGTAGAGCAGTAGACAAGCAACTCCCCACATCAATTTCCCTTTCTTGTGTGATCACAGCCACTTCGCAACTACGATGATCGTATTGAGGGACAAATAACAGTGGATTACTAGCATGTTCTCTATGAAGTGTACAATATAGAGAAATGGAGAGTTTAAATAAAGGCTGAAGGTGATCTCCATGTTGACCTAAGTCAATACAAATGAATACAATTTTAAAAATACTCTGTGGGTTACTTTTGAGAGAATATGAGAGAAAGAGGAAAGAGGATTAGTATGTGTTTTTTGTAGACAGCAATTAACCTGTAGTTCACAAGAGCCAGGCTGGCGGCTTGAGTCCCTCCGGAGAGAAGGCAGGCAGAAGAACATAGATCAGTAAAGGAAGGCATTCCACGTATCCCTGAACCCTTGTGTTTCCATTTCCCAGGTCACAGAGCCACAGCATCAGAGCCCACTGACAAGCAAAGGGATGAAAGAAAAGACAGTGATCAACGGACCACAGGAGCAAGTCCTGCTTTTTTTCTTCTCCCATGAACACCCTGTCTCATCAAAAAATGTCTCATCATAAAATAAGTCCTATTATCTTTCTGATTTTATGTCTTGTTTTTTATTTATTCGTTTGCTTATTTAAATTTTCTGCTTTTATGATCAGCCTCCCTCCCTGTTGGCCTGGGCCATTTGTTGCATGGTCCTCCGAGTCTTGGGGAGTGAAGTGGGCCAAGAACTCCCAAAGTCTGGATTTGGCCAGAGCATCTCTCTCTGTCCTGGTCTCCCAGAGGCTGTTCTGTATCACTAACAGTTTTTCTTGGTGTTCCAAATCGGTTTCCACGCTGTGTTGCTCTAAATAGTGCCTCCTAGCCCCAGGCTTCCCAGTGAGAACGGATCAAATTGCCTGTGAGGCTGCAACATTCAGGGGACTCCTGCCTGCCAATCAATTCAGCGGTGAGGGATCTAAACGGTTCTCTGTGGGACTGCCAAGAATTGCCTTGGGAGGCAGAGAGAGCAGAACCAGAAAACCAAATTCTAATCTGTCCTCTAAAGAATGCCGTCATGTACTTACTTGCCTTCCACTTTCCAAAAACAAGTTTAAAAGAAAACAGTCAAATAATTTTTCCTGCTTTTAAAATATAACATGTTACTCATAGAAAACTGAGTAAATAAAAGTTTATCTAAGAAAATAAACATTGCCCATAAACCTAACACCCAGATAGATCCACTGTTTATGCATTAACATATTTATTTTGGTCTTTCATCTATTTCATCTATTTCTCTCTACATATATTTTAAAGCTGCTGCTATTTATCTAAGATATAAGCTATGACTATTTAAAGAAATCAGCCTTCCTTTCTTCTCTATTTCCATCTTATATGTACACATGCATGTCTGTGTGTGCCTGTGACTTATTCATGATCCCATTATTTTATCCTTGTGAATTTTTAACTACTGTTGCTACAGTTGTCTCTTCTTAAAATGTATTTATTTATTTTTAGAGAGAGGGTAAGGGAGAGAGAATGAGAGGGAGGGAAACATCAATATGGGATTGTCTCTCACATGCCCCCAGAGGGGACATAGCCAGCAACCCAAGCATGTGCCCTGACTGGGAATCGAACTGGTGACCCTTTGCTTTGCAGGGCCACACTCAGTCCAGTGAGCTATGCCAGTTAAGGCTACAGTTCCCTCTTTATAGCTCTTTTATAGGTGCCCCACACCTTGCTATTATTTATTTACTTAAGTTTTGAAATATCTCTCAAAATCCTTACGAAAGACTACATAACTTAAAAATAAAATCAATCCCATTTTCAAACACCCTTCCGCCTGGCCTTCCTTTTTTGGTCTTAGTGCTGGGAGAATAATTATCAATTTAAGGTCACATCAAGCCTCCAGGTAGCAGTCCTATCAGATCCCATGGATCTCTGGTCCTTGTGCAGGACCTTGGGGCTGCCTGTGACACTACCCCCTCACAGTCCTCACACACATCTTGACCAACCCTGTTTTACAATCCAAATGATACCATCCTTCACCTTATTACCCAAAATAGAGATCCGTGAGTCATCTAAGACTCCGCACTCATTTTCATTCTCAACATAGAACCAGATCTCTCTCCTGAATCACCCTGAATTCATCTCTTCCTACCCTCCCCCTGCGACATCACCCTCGTTCAAACTCTGCCCCTGGCTCCCTTGAATTACGACAAAAGCCTCCTCCTTGGATGGCTTCCCTCTGGCCCAACTCCTCTCTTATGGCCTCCAGTCTCTTTCAAAGCACAATTTGGCTTCATCCTCACTGCCTCTGGTACCTGTGATTCTATCCTTTGAAAACCCCCAACAACTATCTCTTCCTCTCTCAGGCTTTCTTTCAACCTGCATCCCTTAGGTGCCCGAGGAGCACACTAAAGCTGTAATTCTCAAAGTGTGGTCGTCAGACCTGCAGCTCACCATATTCTAAGGACAGGTAAGAGATGAAAGCTTCCAGGCCCCAGCCAAGACCTCTAGGGGTAGGACCTAGAACTTTATATTCCCACAAATCTTCCTGCTGACTCTGATGGCCACTAAAGTTCCCTCTTCAAATATATATTTCACTGGTTCTTAAGGTAATGGAATTGTACATCTATAGAGAACACTTGAGGGTTCTCACTTTCTCAAATGAGGACACTAAAGCTTACAAAAGATACACGGAACGGCCAAGATGATGAACGGATTAAAGGAAATTCTGGACCCAGTAGCCCCATCAGTGAGAGTTTTCACCATTGCACGCTGCTTAATGTGCAGTCCTCCGGCAGAGTCCAGGGGAATGCCTCTGACTCCACGGAGGTCATGCAGATCCCCAAGGAGGCCACCCGTTTCTGCAGACATTAGGGCCAGAGAACAGAGGCTGTGACAAATGTCCGAAAGTCAACACAATCTTTATGACCGTTAGCCTCTTTTTTGTTGTCGTTCTGGAAAGTTTACCAATGTCTTTATTTCTTAACTGCCTCCTTATGTTTCCTGTCAATGACTGAGATGTTGCTGGAAAGCTCCTGTGGGATAAGAGTTTTGTCTCCTCTGCATCAGTAATAATAGAAATAATAGTGTAATTACCAGCTAAGAAAAACACGCACGCAAAAGAAAACATCAAGCAATCAAGCATTTGTGAGGTGTGCCAGGCACTCTTGTGTGTTGCTTATCGGTGTCAAGATCGGTTCAACCACATTTGAGGTCAATTTTAAGACATATAATTATTATAATTTTAAATATGATGTAGGAAGTTCATTTCTTAGAATTATTCTGAGAAAAAAAATACAAACATGCATTCAGGGGCATAGATCAAGGCTATTCCATGCTGGCATTTTCATAATAGCAACAAATAAGTAGGGTAAGTGTTAAATAAACTAAAGCACATTTATCTTAAGGAATGCTGTCCAACTAATACAATTGAATGAGGTTCGTTTATATATTTTAAGAGGAAAAACTCTCCAATACATACTATTACATGAAAAAAGAAAGCTATAGAATCCTTAAAATTTGTAAATATTTAGTTGAAATAACTACCAAAATAATTATGTCTATATTACATGTTATATACAATATTTACAGATAGATCCACATGTATGTTAATGTACAGCCCATGGTAGAGATACCTATCAAAAATAAAAATAATGGTTGCCTCACTGGAGAAAACTGAGATTTGTCAGGGGGACTTTGTCTTATTAGTAATATTCTTTTTCTAGCTTGATGTTTTTATGTTGTCTTTAGAGAAATAAAATAAGTTTTAAAAATAATGCCCCCCCCAAGAAAACTATGTTATATCAACCTTAGAGAGAAAGAGAGCAAATGAAATGTCCATACCCTGTTATCTTAGACTTCAGATTGTTTCTCTACATCTCATCAAGAAAGTCCCTGTGTTCCAGCTGAGAATCTCTTACATGCAAATATCTCTGTATATTCCTTTCACTCTTGTACTGATTCTTCAGGTAAGCAGACAACTTTCTACATTATCTCAAATGGAGAGGACATAGTCCGCCTTTGTCCAGGTGGATGGAATGTTGATGCAGTGCCAGAAGTGGCCCTGTGCTCAAGGAACTCCGATCTTCACATTAGATGAGTTACAGAAAACATGGCTACACACATGCACTGCCAACCCCTCCAATCCTCCTTTTGAATATTAAGGACTGACATCTTTTCCTCTCTTCCACTCTCAGGCCTCCACAGGCAGGCTTGTCCCACGTCACCTTACTTTCGGACTTCAGGGGACAAATGCAGCATAGTGCAAAACATCTGGGCTTTGGAATCCAAAAGCCCAGGTCCCATCATGAGCAGCTCATGACCCGGGAAAGCCAGCTTCTCTGAGCTTCCGTCCCATCATTCAGCAAATGATGAAAATGCCAGCCTGGCACACAGTAAAGCCCTTACCATTTCCTTTTCCTTCAGTCTACCTTCTCCCAGCCCAGACCTCATACCACTGACACATCTCCCTCCTGAAACATCACTTATTTACCCATCAAGACCTCACCCAAACCCAGACAGCTTTCCAGACCACAGAGAACCCCATTGCTACATTTCTCCTTCTATCCCCCACTGCCAGTAACAACAATGACTTCTGTTTAGAACCACTGTACCCCTGAGCCACGTGCTGCATTAAGCTCTTGCATTTCCTGAGACAGAGCTCCCCAAACCAGATGGAAAGGTAGACCAAAGGTTTTTCCTATGTCTCCCTACATACACCATAGATTTGAGTGTTGCGCAACTGGTATTTGTTAAATATCTAAATTTCAACCTCACATAAGCTTCATAATTGCTCAGTAGCATCACAATGCTAACAAATTTCATCAACAACTCATGTACTGTGAGTCAGACGCTCACACCTGAATTCCACTGCCAGCTTTACCTCGAACGAGTTAGGTTTATTGGACACGCTACACAGTTACCCAAAGTCTCAGTTGCAGCATCTGTAAAATGAGAATATTAGTTCCTATTTATATGCAGTTTATTTAAGGCATGGTGTTTTGCATACTGCCAGGAAACCAGAACATGCTTAATAAATGTCAGTTGTTATTGTCTCATTTAATTTTCATTAATTTCATTAAACTTCACTTAATTCCACAGGTCTGGCAGCATTTCCAACCTCATCCGCTGTCCTGTTCGTTATACCACTATTACCACGTGGCAGCCAGTTACTAGCTTGCTTGCTTTCTGCCTTTCCTCATTAATATGCAAGCTCCATGAGGGCAAGGACTTTGCCTCTGTTGTTAACCATTCTATGCCCATCCCTAGAAGAAATGCCTCACATACAGTGGATTTCCAATAAGTATTTATTGAATATGTGAATGTATAAACACTATACCCACCATTTCAGGGGTGAGGGACTGAGTCTTATGTGATTTAGCAAGTCTTATGGCTCTGAAGTAGACCCTACTTTCACCTCCCCGTAAGCCACCTCTCTGCCTGAATTTGACTGGTGGTAGGGATCCCACTACTCAATCAAACAGTCTATCTGGTGACTGGTAGTTCTGATTTGGGGGAAGTTCTTTTTCATCTTGAGCTGAAAGCTCTCTCCCTGTGCAAAATTACAGTGTCTCTGAGTTGAACAGGACCTCAGGTAAAGATCCTAATGCCTGAGCACCCAGCAGTTCCTGTTTGCCTGAGATGTCATGCTAGAGGCAGCATTTAATTCAGATGAGAAGTGACACCCACGTCCCAATGCCTCAGCTGCCTGCAAAGGGCTGGTGACAACTTCCATTACACAGAAGGGTGAGCCAGGTGTCCTAGAAAAACTCCAGCTTCTCAAATCCCATCTACCTAATTAGATTCTCTCTGCAGAGTTAGCTGGATCCTGTCCTGTGTCAAGTCCTAAATTCTGCTTTAAAATGTGTGCTGCTTCATTGCTGCAGTCCTATAAAGAAAGAGGCACAGCTGGGGACCAGGGGAAAAACAGGAGCTGAGTGACAAGAAGGACAAAAGGAAAGGGGTTGGGGAAAGGAAAAAACATTGAAATATACCCATTTTCACATTTAGTGCAAGATATTTTTTGAAGGTATTGATTTGTGGGAATTGTTCAACCTCATTAAGTTAACAGTTTTGGGATTAGGGAGAAAAGAATTCTCTTCATCCTATCTTGGGTTCTGGAAGATGCTCAGATATTTGACTTTAGAAAACCTGTAAATGAGACTGTTATTATTAATTCTAGTCACTTTTGCCTTCTTTCTCTCTCTGGTTCTCAGAATTACATGCCAGGCATCGGAAAGGTTTGTGCCCTACATACCTGAGACACGCATTAGGGAGAGAACTACAGTGCTCTTGATGAGAAGTAATGGCAACAAAGGAGCTTTGAGATGATCAAGGGAGAAGCTGGGTTTATTTCAAAGTCTTTTTCACTGAAGCTACAACACTGACATCAAAATTGTGTTTTCATGTGTTTGTGTGTTTCCATACATGTGAGTGGTAGCGACTACAAATCAAGAACAACTCAGGAGATAGAGCACACTGTGTTGAGTGGAGTAGAAATGATAATCCCATGTTGAGCATTGTTTTCCACATGGAGAGAAATGGAGTACACTAACCTCACTATATTTTTAATCCAGAAGTCAAGACATGTGATGTGACAATGAGACATCATTTTTGAAATTGAGAAAAGTCTCAGAAAATGTAGGTCTTTCGTGAATGTCTTCTGTATACAGAAGTCCATGATATGGCCCTCAGTAAACAAAAAGAGCTTCTGTGTTTCCTAGCAGTCACTTCCAAGGAACAAATATTTTCTTTAGCCATGTGCAAGGCCCTGGTAAAGGGGGAGTAGAATTTAGACATGAATCAAATAGGAACTTGCAGTGTGATAGGAGACAAATGATATTTTGGGGTTACCATCGGACATGGTCTATAGTGATAAATGCATAGTGAATCACCATAGACAAACTGCACTGGAGCATCCCAAGGGGAGAGATTATACATTATCATCAAGTGGTAGCTGATGACTCATGTACATTTATAGAATCAATTTAATGTAACTAATTTAGGAGGAAAAAAATGGAAGGTGCCCCGAGGGATGTGTAAGTTACATGGGTGGAGGAGACATTTCTATGCATTTGGGTGTTAGAGGATTCAGCAGGATATTTGAGGACGAGGCAGCATATTAGAGGGACCTGGTGCTAAAGGGACAGGGGAGGCCTAACTGGAGAAGGCCTTGATTGTCAAGTTGAGGAGTCAAGCCTAGACCTAGGGGTTGCTAGGTAGAAGGCACTGCAGGCTTTTGGGCAAGAGGGCATAGGAAAAGCCCTGTGTTTGGAAGGTCACTGGAATGGTATTTACAGAGAACAGCTGCTGGTCCCTCTTCCTGTTTCTGCCAGGTGAGGCAGGGGCCTCTTGGAAGAGGTGGCATTAGATGATACTGTGGTAGAAGGAAGAAAAGATAAAGATGAGACTGAGGGGCAGAGACAAGTAGGACAAGAAATACCTAGTCTACCTGATGATTAGTGACATTGAGCATCCTTTCATATATCTCTGGGCCCTCTGTATGTCCTCTTTGCTAAACTGTTTATTCAGGTCCTGTGCCCATTTTTTAATTGGATTGTTTGTTTTCCTGGTGTTCAGTTGTATGAGTTCTTTATAAATTTTGAGTATTAACCCCTTATCAGATATATCTTTGGTGGATGTCTTCTTCCATTCAGTAGGTTGTTTTTTCATTTTGTTGATGGTTTGCTGTGAAAAAAACATTTTAGTGTGATGTAGTCCCATATTTATTTTTTCCTCTTCTTTGCCTCACCCAAAGAGATGTGTCAGAAAAAAATGTTGCTAAGAGAACTGTCCAAGATTTTACTGCCTATGTCTTCTTCTAGGAGTTTTATGGTTTCAAGTCTGATGCTGAAGTCTTTACTCCATTTTGAGTTTATTCCTGTATTCAAAATAATATTGAATGCAAACTGTAATTTAAGATTTTTGAAATTATTTGAAAAAAGGAAATATCTGGTCTCTACCCTCTTTTATAGTCTTTCAGTCAAGCCTGGTTTTACCCCCCAATATCCGTGCTGGGGCTACAAGAAGACTGAAATGGAAACAATTTACCATTAGACAAAAGGAACCTGTAGTCTCATGGCCTCAGCCACTCAGGAGGAGCCTTGGGTCCAGTTCCAAGCAAGAATTTCTCATCTTCACCCTTTTCCTGAAGTTCTTTTGATGGGGGAAAACCGAATGTTTTAAAATCCAAATAAGCCCTTCCACAGAATTCTAATGTAGGCTCATATTAAATCATTACTCTAATCCCACACAGAGGAGTTGCTAATCACTCTGGTCCTACATTGAGCCACTGTCCCTTGCAAAGACCGTGCAAGTAGAGACACTATTGAAAAAGAAACAAAGAGGTAGGAAAGGGTCCTTGGGAAGGGAAGAAGAAAAGCAGACTATGAAGTCAGAGGTCTGTTAACTTTTCCTTCAGACTAGGATCAATCCTCTATTCCTATTTTTGGAAAATAAAGCTCTTCAGACCTTAAGGAAGCTGTAATAGGTGACAACACAAGGTCTGCTCTTTTCTGTTTTCTCCATATAGAAGGTCAATTCATCTTCCTGCACTTATGCATAGCAAGTCATTAACGAGGAGACATCACACACCTCCTCATGCTGTACCAGTGGATAATTCTTTCTGATTGATGCTTGTCCACTAGGCATGTTGCCTTTCATTTTTACTCATGGACAAAAATTAATCACTCTCCCATTCTTGGAACTGAAATACCTCTTAACATTAGAAATGGACTGTTTATTGTTTAAAAAATATATATCTTTATGGTTAATAGGAAGTGAAAAATAAGTGGAAGGAGCACTACCCAAGAATAGAATGTGCACATTGAAGCCTTTACTCTTTCTCTGACGTTGTGGGTCATGTTAGCAAAGCCCCGCTGGCATTTCTGTTCTGGAGTATTCACACATAGAGTGGCGGCCACC
>VMDR010003167.1:0-76307 GCA_007922815.1 Macrotus californicus
GAAAGTACTGATAAATCCGCACATTGGGGAGAAACAGTGGAAAATTTACATGTTTTGTATCCATATGACAAATCCCGAAAAACACATGAAATCCAGGAAAGTAAAAGAATGGAAATAGGCAGGCAGAGCTGTCTGGAAGGGTATAAACTGAAAACGACACCAGTTATTACCTCTTTGGGTAGGATTTTGAATTAATTTTTATTTTTCTGTATCATTTACGTCAGCTGCCACCAAAAAGAAAAAGAGCGTTCTCACTTTGGGTTAAAAAAAAAAAGGACGAGAGGAAAACTTGGCGTACTTTAAGAATAATAATAACCTAGACTGTTGTGGTGACACCACCAGAGGCCTCTTCTCTGCTCACCCAGCCCGATCTCCTCAGAGGGGCCCTTTTCCCAAAGTGACCTTTGTGTGCAAATGCAGCCCAGCAGAGAGGAAATGACAGGAACAGACCAGAATAAGCACGGCCTGAGGGGGCGTTTGCCCCAGGGCTGCCTCACTTGGGGGTGGGGGGGCCCTCAGGGCCAGGACGCTTCACAACGAAGCAGCAGCACCACTGAGCTGACCGACGGCCGTGCTGCTTCGTGATTCACCTGTGATGATGCTGAGCTTCCTAACAGCCATGCTGCACTCACAGCCATTACTGTCAAAACGGAGCTATTTGCACTACATAAAGTTTCCTTCTTCCCCACACCCCGACTCTGGAACTCCTGCTGCCATTGAATTTCAGACAATGACCGTCAGTTCACAGGCACCAGATGCCAAAGACAGACTCAGAACCGGACACAGGCCCTGGAGTCCAGAACCTGAACCATAGACCAGACCCAGAACCAAAAGCTGAACCCCAGACCGCAGCCCCGATCCCAAAACGGTCCCAACGACCCAGGCCAGACCATGAATGCCATACACTCAACACCAAGGACGGACAGAGAACCCTGGACACCAGATTCTGAACATCAGATCCGAGAGACAGAGCTGCACACGGACTCCACACACCAACCCGGGACGCGAAGCCATACCCGAAGAGACGCCGGATCGCAGACACACAGCCACAGACCACAGACCTTGGGCACAGAACCCAGGTCTGTACCCAGGACCCCACAGCCAGACTCCACAGCTAGAGCTGCACAATGGAGCCCAGTTGCCAGATGCAGGAGCGGAACCCAGTCCTCACCATGGAAACAGAGCCAGGACCCGATAAAGAACATCCCTGACTCTCTAAGTCCGAGCAGCTGGCCTCACAAATAGTTTTTCATGCCAATGAAAGTGTACAAGAGAAGGAAAGAACTCCCGACACCGCTAAGTTATATCAAGCCCTGAAGAAATAGACCAAAAAGGCTGACACAGCAAACAAGAATAACAACGCCCACTTTTGCCAGAAGTCCGTGATCTCTCAGAGGCTGCACTCTCCAGAACTTAGTGTCCCTGCTATGAGTGTCACATGCCGGCTCACCAACACTGTGGGGGATCAAAAAATTATTGTGGTCATACCTTCTGAGTTCTAACAGCTGGGATAACAATCCAATTCACATAATCTGATTCACGAGAGGAATTCAACGTCTACTACATGGACAAGGGGAATTCGTATTCAAATGAATACTGAACACAACGAGGTGATATTGGATATACAGAAAATGGAAAATGGAAGGACAGTCTTAGATTTCAAAGGTGAGATAGGGGACATGCAGTTAATTTAGATAAAAGGCAGCATACCTGGCAGGTTGAATTTTGTTGTGCAACTCCCAAAACTTTAAGACACAAGGAGTACGGTAAGAGGGTCAACGAGCTCTTGCTGGGAGTGTTACTGTCTGAAGCTCAGGTGATGGTGCTGAAGCTCCCTTCCTAAACCAAACTGTGGCAACTAAACCTCTTAGGAAGAGATCAGATGACAATCCTAAGTCATTTCTCAGTCTTCCCTTTCTTAACGGCCATTGTAACATCAACGTGCCAAGCGCAAAAGGCTGGCCCTCTTCATGACTGCCTCTAGAACTTCACATACAAGTTTTATATCCACAAGCTACATTAGTACATTGTTCCATATTTCACTGACATAATCATTCAGTGTTGAGATTACTTTAAATTGTTAAATCTTACTTAAGTAAATGGTGAGGTGCATGTACTCCCCAAATTCACCTATTAAACACCTGACTGCTTGCTTACATGGTGGGGAAACCACCTTTCCTGTAACCTCAAGAATCTTTGGGTTGGTCTAATAATCCAACAGGTATGACACAGATTAGCAAACGAAAATGGCCAAAGGTAAGAGATACATAGGCAGGAGAGCCTCACTCACATGAGAGAGTCAGGAACCCCACGTGCAGAAGAGCATCAGAAATGGAACCGGCTGTGGCTGCTGCCGCTCAGTGGTTGAGCGCTGGCCTGAGAATCAAAGGGTCGCTGGTTCTATTCCCAGTCAGGGCACATGCCTGTGATGTGGGCCAGGTATCCAATAGGGGGCATGCGACAGGCCACCACACACTGTTTCTCTCCCTCCTTCCCCCTCTCTAAAAAATAAATAAATAAAATCTTCCACAAAAAAAGAAATGGAACGGGAACGGGAACGTGGGCACAGAAAACATACTGAGGCTGCAATGACTTGAGGTGCGGAGGGTCTTCAAAGTATCCTTGCAAAATAGAGCAAATGCTTGGGGAAAGGTGCTATTCCCGAGATGCCCACTAGGTGGCAACAAAAAGAGCATTTCCAAGAGGCCTCAACTCAGATGCTATTCCAAAGATGCTCACTGGATGGCGGTGTGCAGCTGTGTGAAAAAGGGTCCCACCCCAAGAGAGCAGGGGTCCTGCCGTCAGCCCTGGGTCCTCTGACTGCTGGGAGAAGTACTATTACCTAAGAGAGGATGGAGTCCCGTTACATGAGCTCTAAGTCCTCACCAAATAGTATAAGAGGTTGTGTCATGTCAGCTCCGGGTCCAGTGAACATGGAGCAGGGTTTCACCCAGAATGAGCAGTGGGGCCTGTGACATCAGCTTAGGTCCTATGACTATGTGGGGGGAACCTACCTGCCAGAGTAAGGGGTCGTGTCGCTTCAGCTCTGGGTTCTGTGATTGTGAACAGGGATCTTGTCAAATTAGCTGTACATACCTCCTGCTAGTGTGGGGAAGGGTCCCACGTGAGAGAGCAGTGGGTCCCACCACGTGCACTCTGGGTCTGACCACGATGGGCATGTAAGACCTGCTGAGCTGGGGGTGTGCGAGGTGCCCTGGAGATTCAGCAAGTCCTTGCAAAGTGAAAACGAGAAGATGCTTAGTGTCGGGCTGGCCAGAAAGTCCGTTACACTTTTTCTGCACGATGACTCTCGTAGCGCTTAGTTGTCGAACTTTATTTGAAACAATCTCGTTAGATTTCATTGTGACAGCTGTCACATCAGCGTGCGTTAAAAAAAACCTACCAAAGTTGGTGAATTTGTGTGTAGCCATTTTAATATTGAAATGGAAGAAAATAGCCATTTCCATCCTATTATGCGTTATTATTTGAAGAAAAATAAAAATGCAGCTGAAACACAAAAAAAGATCTGTGCTGTGCATGGAGAAGGTGCTGTGACTGATCAAATATGTCAAAAGTGGTTTGCGGAGTTTCTTGGCACTATTGACATTTTGGCCAAATACTTCTTTGCTGTGGGGCTGTCTCATGCGCTGGAAGATGTTTAGCAGCGCCCCTGGCCTCTGCCCAGTAGAAGCCAACAGCGGGAGGGAGATGACAGACTCAAATATCCAATAAGGTAGACAGCCTCCCCCTCCAGCAGACGGGGTCACCGGGGCCCCGTCAGGGCAGCTGGGAGGGTTCGGTGAGGCGGGGCGTGCAGCTCCTCCCCTCCCCTCCTCCCTGCTGTGTCCTTTATTTTCTAGGCGCCAGAGAAACTGAGAATTGAGCGAATAGTGTTCTTTCAGCAGAATGAGCACTGAGCACTACCAACACCCTAGCAGGGGTGTCCAACCCACGGCCCAACCTGAAATTGTAAGTTTACTTAAAACCTTTTTTCTTTTTGCTCATCAGTTTTCATTAGTGTTCATGAATTTTACGTGTGGCCCAAGACAACTCTTCTTCCAGTGCGGCCCAGAGATGCCAACAGGCTGGACACCCCAGCCTAGAGAATAACGTCTCCATTGTTGGCATGGTATTGAGACTCTGCCAGGCCGCCCTTCTTTCTCCTGGTTTTATTGACATCGCCAGGAACCCCGCAGCCGGCGACGCCAGCACCGAGACCGAGCCTTGCATGCAGGAAACTGAGTGAGATACAGACTTCAGTTTATGATAATGTGTCAATATTTCTTCATTAATTATAACATTTCTGTACAAAAAATAGGAGAAATTAAGAATCAAATAACTGGAAAATTAGAGAAAATGGGTGATTTCCTAGTAAAAATACACATTAAAATGGACCAGTGGAAGGACCTCAAACAAGTGGGTGGCTAGTGGGGAGGCCCCCTGAGCTCCAGTTTCCAGCCAGAATACGTCCTGCTCCCTGCGCACACACGCGCGCGCGCGCACACACACACACACACACACACACACACACACTTCCTTCAGGACTGTGGAGGGGGCTGCGGCTCCCTGTCACCGATGGACCTCCTGGGAAGTGCGTTCAGAGGCGGGGATGCCAGTCAGGGCAGCAGCCTCCCACCCACAGCCACCCCGCCTCAGGAAAGGGCAGGTTCGGCGTTTCACTGGGCCGTGCCGGGGCTTCTCACCCACTTCCCCTCCCCCCTCACTGAGCAGGGCAGATGCTTCTCAAAAGCCCCGTCTAGTTTAAAGGTCAAGAACGACAAAAACCCTACCTTACAATGCCTCTCACTCGGGAGCCCATACCCCTGCGAGGGGCGGGGAACATCTGGGGCTTTGGTGGCCTTTTTACGGAGAAAGAAACCTCACTGGGCATTTGCGTCAAGGTCCACACACCACACAGGGCCCGGCCCCCACTGACGTGGAAGACAGTGGGTCCCGGGGAAGCCAGCCGAGCTGGGGCACGCGAGCACCCCGCCTCGGCTGGGAGGTGAGGGCCGGAGCCCCTCGGGCAGTGCTCCGGCCTATGCTCTGGACACATGCTGGTCGGGAGGCCTCTGTCCTCTGCAGAGAACCCTTTTACGACCCACGCTGCATGTGGGCGGTGTGCCTGGCCAGAGCGGTGACTTTGCCAGACGTGCACGCAAGTGACACAGAGCTGAGCAGGGGCCCCACCTCTGCTCTCAGAAAGCCCCAGTCTGATGGGAGATGAGTCATGCAGACCCAGCAAAAAGAAGGGAACCGAACACAGAGCAGGCTGATCTCTCCCCGTGTGCTTGGCAGGTGCAGGGCCACGGCAGGCCCAGACGGCACACGTGTCGGGAGAGCCTCAGCGCTGGTGATGGGAGCCCTCCTCGTGGTGTGGTGGCATGCCGGCCCCTGGAGCAGCTCGGACGCATTTTCAGACGGATGGCTGTCAGGGGCAGGTGGTCAGCTAACAGTGTCGACACAGAAGGAACTCCGAGAAAAAAGAAGCCACTTTGGTCCCAGACCATCAACAACGTAACTCGGACAGCCTGGCTTGCTGATTGGTCTGACATCGTCACTGTTCAGCGGCCCTCACATTTCCATGTTAGAACAAAACTTTTGTGTCTTCCGTGAGCCCCTTGGGCCACAAGGAAAACGAACTCACCCGAGGGGCCCGTGCGGTCAGAGCGAGACTTCCTCGGTTTCGCCATGTCACCTGCGCAGCTGTGGGCTTGTGACCGAGCCGTGTGTGGCTCCGCAGGGCAGCGTGTGCGATCTTCTGATGGAAGGTCTCGACTGTCACTTTCCCTCAGAAGGCGGCCAGGCCCAGACAGTCGGGAGACGCAGGGTGTGTTTGTCCCTCCCCAGGAGGCAGGCCCGAGCTTACGACCGAAGGCTGGGGCAGTCAGGCAAGGGGTCCAGGGGCCCAGGGAGGCCCTGCATCACCGGGCAGGGGGCTGTGCTTCTGCTGCGTTTGTTGATTATGTTGGTAAGAACAGTGCAGCAGAGATAAACCCCGATACTTCAGAGAGACCCCTCCCTTGGGTTCTGTGACAGAGTCGAGCCCAGATGGAGGCGAATGAGGGGCAGGGTGACAAAGCACACCACAGTCACCAATGTGGACGAGACCAATCTGTGGATTTGGCTGGGGATGTGCAGGTCAGTGCCCTGGTGCTGGCTGGGCAGGGGCCAGATCCCTGGGTCTTCCAGGGCGAGCAGGACCATCCAGAAGGACACCATTAGCCACCAGGTGGCAGCAGGGGACAGCAGGCAAGGCCAAGACTCCAGAAGCCAGGAATGGTTGCTCCGGAGGCACCTGGTTGGGGCTATGGTGGCCGTGACTGTCCCCTTATATCTGAGACCAGCCTGGGCTGGCCTGGCCAGGCCACAGAAGGAAGCTCTGCCTGCTTGCTTCTGGCAAGGACACGGTAGCCCCACCAGGCCTCGGGGACGGCCCTGCTCCTCACCCTTCCGTCCTCCTAGGCCCACCTTCCATCCCTGGATGTAGCTGCCAGCTCAGACCTCCTGTGCAGCCCCACCCCCGCCCCCATCTCCCACAGCCAGAAGCACGGGCCCCAGGAGGCCCCCCCACCTCTGCTGGCCTGAGTCCCTGGGCTGCAAGCCAGATGCTGACCCATGTGGCTCATCGAATGGAGGGGAACTGCCCCCCGCAAACAAAGACTCAGGACCAGCCCAGAGCCGGACACTGAGCCACAAGCCAGAGGCTCCCGGCAGCCCAGCACCCTTCCTCACCAGGGTCACGGTGCCCCTCACCTGTGCCCACTCCCCCAAAACCGTTTGCTACCCACCCTCACCAGCACCTAGGCCTGTGGCTGCGCAGTGCCCCCTGGAGGGCAAGGTGAGGACACACCCCCACCATCCCACCTCCCACTGGCAGGTCTTGATGGACACATCCGCCCGCCCCCCCCCGCCCCCCCCCTTCGCCAGGGGCCGCCCCTGAGACATAAAGCCAGGCAAGGCCGCTCCTGAGGAACCTCTGCTGTCCACCATGAAGGGGAGCAGCACCCTCCTGCTGGTGGCAGTCACCTTGCTCTGCACCTGTGGTGAGTCTGCACCGACAGGTGCTTCCAGCACATTCTGCTGTGGGGGTGGGCGGGGACCTAGCAAGCTAGAAACCCAGGCCCTGGGCTCCCCCACAGTGGAGGGTGTCCAGCTTCCCAGGCACCCCAGCCCTCCTCCATCCCAGAACACAGAGGTGGGCAACAACCCCAGCCCCTGGCAACTCCAGTCCCTGCTCTCCAAGCCCCAGGCCGGCCTCACACAGAAGGGGAGCCCCATGCCAGGAGCTTGGCTCTCCTCCCCCTGCAGCCCAGGGAACAGAGAGTGAAGACAGAAAGCTGAGGCTAGAGTCACAGGTGGGGTCTGCAGGCAGGTGGATTTGGGAAAGATCAGGGGCAAGTGAGGCGAGCCTTGATGGGGCATCTGGAGACCACGGAGGCTGGAGGCCTGGGGCGGCTAGGGCTCAGGGCTAGATTCCCGTCCCCTGTCCTGGCATCATCTCGCCTCCCCACGCAGGGCGGGCCACGGGGGACGACAACAGTGAGTTTTTCATGGAATTCCTGCAAACGCTGCTGGTGGGGTCCGCCGAGGAGCTCTACGAGGGGCCCCTGGGCAAGTACAACGTCAACGCCGACGCCAAGGCAGCACTGGCCGAGCTCAAGTCCTGCATAGACGGCCTGCAGCCCATGCACAAGACAGAGCTGGTCAAGCTGCTGGTACTGTGTCGGGGGGCACCCCCTTCCCAAAGCCCTGCTCCCTGGGCCCCCCACCCCACGCTGCCTCACCTGCAGGGGTGACGCTGCCCACAGGGCAGCCCTCGGCCCCTACACACTGCCCCCCACAGTGGTAGGAGCCCACCATCCCCCAGGGGGTGGCCTGCACCTGTGCTCCTGATGGAGTTGTGGCTCTGTGGTGACTGGTCACCAGGAGGGACCCCACCTGTGTCTGCCTTCCAGGTGCAAGTGCTGGGCAGTGAGGATGGCGCCTAGCTGACCCCAGAGGTGGCCACAAGCAGCCGTGGCCACACACCCACGCCCACTTCCCTATGCGTGACTTCCTCCTCAACCACTCAATCAATAAAGCCTCCTGCAGCTCAGGTTCTGGCTCTGTCTCCTCCCACACTCAGGGACACGACAACACGCACACGCAGGAACGCACACGTGAGGCACACATGTGTATGCTCCCCACACAGAGGGCAGCCCAGCAATGCAAAGCCAGTCCGAGGCCTGTGGAGGCCGGAGGGCAGAGAAGGGTGACAGGCAGGGACACTTCGGGAGGGGAGAGTGCACAGCTCACAGTGGAGCTGGGAACGGGCAGAGAGCCCAGACCGAGGAAGCGGCCCAGCTGGGAGGGGCACTCACTCTGAGCTGGTAAGCGGCCACGGTCCACACATGGCATGGTCCAGGGGTGAGAGCAGTCTCTCCCCCCAAAGTCACCCAAGGAAAGAGCCTAGAAGATACCCAAGCCAGAACCCCAAGAGGAGCAGCAAGGCAAAAGGACGTGCACCGGCCTGCAAGGGCCCTGAGCCTGGGGGGCTGGCTGGCCCACGTGGCAGGAGACAGAGCGGGGTCCAGCCTGGGACCCCAGGACTCCTTCCTGCCTCTGCTTCCCGCACCACCACCCCCCCCCACTCCGTGGTCTCCAGGGACAGAGCTCAGCAGGCCCAAGGCCTCCCCTCACATCCTTTGCCCCTGGGCCACCCGGCTCTGGGTCCCACAGACTCACCGCCCCTTTCTGGGTGACGAGCAGCAGAGTGAACTCCCAGGGACCACAGCCGTGCCTGGCAAGCTACAGGGTGGGGGTTCCCTCCAGTAGAGGCCATTGTCTCCCTCACACAGACAGGAATCTAGAACCCACCCTCCCAGAGCCACATTCCAGAGCTCAGGGGCCGGGACCCGCCCCGATGCCCCCAACTCCCGCAGGAGAGGCGGGGCAGAGGCCTTCCTTGCACGCTGCTTTCTGGGGAACTCTGGCACCAAGGACAATGCAACGGGACCACCTCTGAGGAGGCCCAGTCCAGAGGCTGCTCTGAGTGCTGCGCCCGGACCCAAGAGGCAAGGGCCCTCCAGAGGGACCTGCCCCCCGACCCCCCAGCACAGCCCCAGCACAGCTGCCCGCTGCTCCTGCCCAACCATGCCCAGCAGCCTCTGAGTGGGAAGAACCAGCCAGACCCCCTAGACCCAGTGAGGGGTGGTCTGTGAGGCCCTGAACAGACAGCTGGTCTGGGCTTGTGCCCAGGCATCTGAGGCTGCTGCCTTGGGCGCTGGTGAGGGCAGAGCGAACCCACAACTCCAAACAAAAGCTTTCAGGGCCCTTAGGTCTGGGCCCAGCTTGCTAACCCCATTGAGGAGTGGGTGGGGGACACAGGCAGTGGGGGTGGGGGGGTGGGGGGGTCCTCCCAGCCCTTGCTCACCCTCCTGCCCATGCGCAGAGCCGCCATGGTGGAGGAGGTATGGGTGGGAAGCTGGAGGCCCCATCGCCCCCGGGGGCCCATCATGGCCCTGTACAGCAGCCCTGGGCCCAAGTACCTGATTCCACCTACCACAGGTAGGTGCCTGGGAGCCTGGGAGGGGGCTGTGGGGGGACAGGAGCCAGGTCTGGGGTGAGCCCGGGGAGGGTCTTGGGAAGGGCCTGGGGCTCATTTGGGCCGCAGAGCCTCAACCCCTCTGGGTTCGACAGGGTGGGGAGAAGGTTGGGGTCTGGCTCCAGACCACTGAGAGCCCCCACCCCGCAGGCTTTGTGAAGCACACGCCCACCAAGCTGCGTGCACCCGCCTACAGCTTCCGCGGGGCCCCCATGCTCCTAGCAGAGAACTGCTCCCCAGGGCCTCGCTACAGTGTGAACCCCAAGATACTGAGGACCGGCAAGGACTTCGGGCCTGCCTTCTCCATCCTGGGGCGCTACCACACCAAGACCTCGCTGACCCCTGGTCCCGGTGCGTGACAGTGGCCCTGCCACGGCCACCGCACCACTGAGCCAGCGTGTGAGGGAGCTCGGCCGCCGCCCTCCAGGGGAGTGACCACCAGGCCCCGCAGAGGAGCCGCTGCTGCAGGGAAACCCTCTGAGACACCTGAGCCAGCTCTGACCCGGCGTCCCAGGCCCCTGCCCCTGCCCCACTGTCCCTCCCCTCCGGATACCCCTGACCTCTCGCAGTCAGCACCCTCACCACCCGAACTGGCGCCCCCGGCACCAGCAATGTCAGGGGTCGTCCCTGAGGCCCCTGCCCTGCCAGCACCCCTCTGCTGCTTCCCTCCTGCAGGCGACTACTTTCCGGAGAGATCTACCAAGCACGTGTTCGACTCAGCACCCAGCCACTCTATTTCTGCCCGGACCAGGACCTTCCGAGTGGACAGCACCCCAGGTCCGCGGCAGCCCAGACAGCCCCGCCAACTGGGTGGGGGTCTGCGCAGGGCAGGAGAGACTCAGCGCCGGCGCTCCCCGCAGGTCCCGCCGCATACATGCTGCCCGCCGTGATGGGGCCACACTCGGTGGCCAAGGCCTCCCAGCCCTCCTTCTCCATCAAGGGCCGCAGCAAGCTGGGCAGCTTCAGCGATGATCTGCACAAGGCAAGGCACACCAGGGGCAGAGCGTACCCCAAGACTGGCCCTCGTGGCCCCTTCCCCAGGACCCAGCACCCACCAGCCTGACCCTGCAGTCCTGAAGACCCTCAGCGCTTCATCCGCTGGGGGCCTGCCATATGCCCGGTCACATTCAGTGACGGGGAGGGTGGAGCAGGGAAGGGATCCACAGAGCCCCGCATGTGGGCAAGGGTGGCATGCGAGGGCAACAGGCGGTGCGGGATGAGGGGCTGGATGTAGCAGCCAGTGCAGACGCCCCAGGTGCACCAGTGGCCCCTCCTGTCCAGTCTGGCCCCACAGGACAGCGTCCAAGCCCAGAAAAGAGGCCTTTCACACACGCAGCAGGGATGAGCCTGGCTGCCACCTGCTGGTGTGTCACTGCCACCGTGAGGCTGAAGTTGAGGGGATGTCCCACACAGACAGGGTCCCACAGCCCTGGGGCTTCACCCCATGGGGAACGCTGTTTGGAGTCAAAGGGCCCTGACACAGATGCACAGAGACCCAGGGCCTGAGATCTGGGGTCACATGCCCAGGCAGGAAGAGCCTGTCTGAGCCCCTTTGACCCCCCAGACCCCAGGCCCCGCAGCCTACCACCAGACCGACGTGCAGGTGACCAAGGTGAAGGCCCCACAGTACACCATTGCTGCCCGAGTGGAGCCCCCTGGGGACAAGACCCTCAAGCCAGGGCCAGGAGCCCACAGCCCTGAGAAGGTCTGAAAGGCTGGGTGAGGGGGGTCAGTAAGAAGAGGGCGTGGGGCCAGGAATGACGGGGCCCTGACAGGGTGGGTTAGGGGGTGGGTTAGGTCCTGAGGGTGCATTTCCAGCACCTGGCCCCTCCCCCAGGGGGCAGGCTCCTTGTCCCCTGACAGTTAATGCAACTGAGCACTTGCCACATAGCAGGTCTCATGTTCAAACCTGACGGTGTGACCTTCACACTGGTCATCTCGGGGACAGTAAAGCCATCAGCAACCCCAGCCCCAGAGGGCAGAGCCTGTGAGGTGCGGGCGGGGGGCCGGCCCCTCTCACAGCCTCCTCCCTCCCAGGTAACCCTAACCAAGCCCTGCGCCCCCATCATCACCTTCGGCATCAAACACTCTGACTACATGACGCCCCTGGTCGTGCAAGTGGACTAGCCCCGCCCCCCAGCCCTGCACACCGCGCCGCACCTGCAGGCCTGGCTGTGGGCACGGGACACTGCCCCGCTGGGCGGCGGCCGCCTGGCCCTACCGGGCCCAGCATGCTTGTTTGGAGACTTGGGACATTTTTTCTATGCTATTTTAACATTTGCTAATTTTTCCCCTACTGTGCCCACATATTTAATAAATCACGATTCCATTTGCAATGGGCTCGTCTTGGGGGAGGGTCAAGTCTTCCAGGAGGGCTCGGGAGCAAGGATGCCTGTCCTGTCCTCCCGATTTCGCCTTGGGCCGTGCCCTGTCTTTGAAGACTCCAGGCCCAAAGCCACACCGGCCCATCCCCTCCCTTGTGCCCTCCTCCCTCTGTGATGGAGTCTCCCCGGAAGAAGGGGTCTGTGCCCCTCCCCTCTAATCTGGACTGGAGACTGTGACCCCCCTGAACACAGTGACACTAGGTAACCCCTGGGGCCATGCCACACAGCACATGGAGCAGGAGCTTCCACCTGGATGCCCCCTCCCCCACCTTGCTCACCTGCAACAGCAGCAATTGTGAGGCTGTGGGCAGCACCCTGGCCCCGGCCCTCACCTGCTGTGAGCAAGCAAGCCTTCAGGTGCTGGCCCCCAGCCCATCTCAAGTCCCGACCACAGTGACTATGAGACATGAGTCACTACTGCCATTCAAGTGACTGGGTTTGGAGATGATGGGTGACACATCAGACAAGGCAGGAAGGGGACGCCAGCAGGAAAGGTGCCAGCTGGTGCTGCCAGAGTGCTTGTGGTGACCCTCACCCCCGTTCTGTCGAACCCTGAGGAGGCAAGGTCCCCCCCACACCTGCTATCTGAGCTACAGAAATGCAACAGGGACCCGGTGCGGGGGGGAAGCGGTGCATGGAGCCCGAGACCCGTCTGCACCCCTGGTGTCTATGGACCTGGGTCAGTGCCACACAAAACCCTCTCCAGCTCCCAAGGAAATGAGGAAGCTGTTTATTCCCATTTTTAAAAAATTTATTTTTAGAGAGGGGAGGAAGAGAGGAAAAGAAACATCCGTGTGTGGTTTCCTCTGAAGCGCCCCCTACTGGGGACCTGGCCTACAATCCAGGCATGTGCCGTGACTGGGAATCGAACCAGCGACCCTTTGGTTTGCAGGCCGGCGCTCAGTCCACTGAGGCACACCAGCCAGGGCTGTTCATTCCAAGTTGTTGTGGCTCAGTGTTTTCTCATCAAATTCTGGGGCAGGACCTGGCCATCTGTCCTCATGTGGCACAGACTGATCTGGGGGTGTCAGCAAACCCCTCCTGCCCCCCAGGACCAAGTGCTGAGTACACAGGGCTGAGCGAGAGGAGGAAACAGCCCACAGGACAACCCACTGAGTCGTCAACCCCCCCCCCCCCCAACACAATGAGAATGAGAAATAAGAAGCAAAACAAAAAGGAGCTGAATCCCAGGCCAGGCCCCTAAAGGAACAGAAGCTTTGAGGCAAGAGCAGCAACCCAAGGACACAGCACAGCACCTCCACCTCCAGTCTGCACCAGCGACAGGTGGGCACAGCCACCCTCAGTGGAGACCTGGTGCCAGGCTGAGCCTTGTTCTCAGGGTGTGAGGTTGGCACCACAGGCCCGGGAAGGGGTGGGGGCAAGCACCCAGGTTCAGGTGTCTGCAGTGAGCAGATGGAGATGTGCAGACAGCCACTGTGCCGCTGGGTGAGCTGTGGACAAGTCCCCATTCGTTTGAGACGGGCGGGGGGCTCAGCCAAAGCCGAGGTGCACGGGGTCACCGGCAAGCAGGGCAGGATCCCGGGGCTGAACCGTCAAGGGGAAGCAGTCTGAGATGGAGGCAGGCTGGCAGCCTTGATGGCAAATGAGCATGTGCTGGACGGTGGGGTTGACAGGGCTGAGAGCCCTTAGGAGTAGGAAGGTGGGGTCCTGCTCCCCTGAGCCAGACCGGCACGTCCAGGTGTGCGGAAGAGAGGACACTGTGGTGACCGTGCCAGGCCTGCGAGAAGGCAGGAGCTGACAAGCCCATGGATGTGACCACACGTGGGGTGACCACACAGGAGGGCGACAGGGGCCAGCAGTCTGAAGGAAGTAAGGGCGAGTGACCAGGAGGCAGGAGGCAGGGACGAGGACAGGGAAGGACATCGAGCCCATGACAAGTTTCCACGTGGAGACAAGGGCACGGGAGCCTCACTGTGGGGGGAAGCTGCTGGCCTGGCTGGGCCTGGGGTCTGGTTTGAAGGGGCTGGCCAAGTGGACAGCCAGGGCACAGGCATAGGCGGCTGGGGAGGACAGTCTGCGGAAGCTGGGATGAGGGGCTGGCCCAGGGCCCCCTCATAGCAAGGGGAGGCTCCCCGTGGGAGGCAGGGCCTGGCTTGGTACAGAAGAAACAGCCCAGTGACCCTCAAGAAATGACCTGGGCTCCTACAAAGGGGACCCTGTTGAGTCTCACAAGCCCCCGAGACACAAACACTAGGCCTGACTCTGAACCACCAGAGCCCCGTTTCCGGCGACCTGGCTTCCGGGTGCGTCTTGGGGAAGATCCTCATCCTGAGAAGTTGAAGGCCCCCGCCCTGGAATACAGAGCCACAGGGTCCAGAGGACAGGGCCCAGGGCCTCCAGCCAGAACCCCAGTCCACAACTCCATCCACACCCCTGCCCCTCCCCGACGGTCTGGCTTTCGCCGTGGGTCAGGAGGGCAGGCAGAGGCCAAGCAGGGGCCCTCAGCATCAGTCCACCCTGCACACAGCCCTGGCCCGGAGTAACTGCCATCCCTGGGCCGGGACTCGGGTGCCGAAGAGGAGCCGATCTGAGGTTCACAGCCTCACCCCCGGCCCGTCAGATCCAAGAACCTCAGAGATGAGCTGGGGCCTCACCCCAAGAGGCGTGGGGTAGAGGAGCCCTGCGATGTCAGAGCCCTCAGGGCTGGGGAAGGGCTGCACACAGGTGGCCACGTCCAGGACTCCCAGCCTCTCCGCTCAGGTGTGGGCCCCAGCACACAGGGCACCCGCCAACAGGGCTCCGCCTCAGAGGCAGCATGGCCTCCCAGCCACACAGAAAGATTCCTAGACCACAGCCACCATTCAAAGGAGTACTTTGTAGGATGTTCGCTGGAGCCCCAGACACCAGGTGGGGGAGGCCCTGGCTGCCCCGGGCACCCCCGAAGCCAGCTCCCCGGGCTCATGTCCTTGCCCTCGACAGCAGGTAGGAGAGGATGAGGAAGACCACGATCAGGCCCATGGCCACACCACACAGAAGCTTCCGGTTGTCTCGCCCCGACCGAGCCATCGTCGAAAAGCGTTTCACGCTCCCCGTGAGCAGGCCTGTCACGCTTGCGAAGTCCGAGTCCTGGGGGAGGAACCCAGCTCGGTCACCCGGGGCCTGGCAACAGGCAGAGGGCAGAGCTGACGGAGGCCCATGCCTGCTGCAGACCTTACCATGCCGTCCAGGTACCGGTTCTGGTCCTCCGCATCCCTGTCGATGTCCATGGCCAGCTGGTCGGGACACAGAGGGGACAGGGTTGGGTCAGGGCCACACACTCGAGGGCACCTGACCCCCCAAGACCAGGAGATCCTGCCAACAGCTGAACCGGTCACACTGCCATCACCGGTTGTCAGGCCCAGTGACACCCGCGTCTCACACACATGGGAAGCACAGGAAACCCTTCCAGGCCTCTACCCCCTCGGGTCCCACTGCAGGGTGCCAGCTGGAGGTGACAGCAAGCCACTACTGACCGATTTGAGCCTGGTGACCTTGGAGGCCAGGCTGTCGGCCATCCGCATGTTCTCCTGGTCTAGAATCTCCTCCACGGCACCGGAGCTCTGAGCTGCAGGGACAGAGAGGCTGAGGGGCAGGTCCACCCGTCAGCCCTCGAGCCCTGCCTGGCAGCCCTTGGTGACGACAGTCGCATCTGGCCAGGCCTGACGACCGGGGGACCCAGGGTCTGGTGCACAGACCTCACATGTGTGGGCAGGCTGAATGTGTCCACGCCCAGGCTGGGACGGCACAGCCCCCCACGGCTCAGTCCCACTGGCACCTCCGGCTGCTCTGCGACAGCTCCGCACGGTCCCTGCACACACGGTGCACCCGCAAGCCGCTCTCAGAGCCAACAGTGCAGCTGGGGCGGACTAGGGCTGAAGGGCTGACTGAGGAAGGGCACCCAGAGGAAAGCAGGCAGTGACCACCCACACGCTGAGTCCAAAGCACTGACGAGTAACCTGGGAGGGAGCCACTAAACCTCGCTCCCCAACAACAGAAGGGGGCTGATGCTCCCCACCCCACCCTCGGCCGGGCCCGCTGGCACGCCGGGCGGGCCTGAGGCAGGTGACTCGGAATCCCCGCCGCATCAGGTGTGGAAACTACCGGCCCCCAGGGGCGGAGAACCAGATGCCTCGGTGAGACCCGACTCCGGGGGCGTCACTGATGCGAACAGACCCCACGGCCACTTCACGTCCACCAACCCTGCCGCCGAGGGCAACTCCGCGAGGCCGGCATCGGCGCCCCAGTCCGCAGCGGAGGACAGGGGCTCCACAGGAACCCGGGGGTCCCGGGGCCCCTCCTCTACGAGCCTGCGGAGGCCCTCCCACCACGCCGCCGCGGTGACGTGCGGAACAGGGCCCACGGAAGGGCGGCCTCGGGGCGTCGGGACCTTGAGGCAGCCCGGCCGCCACCCAGGGGTTGCCCGCGGGGCCACTCAGGGGGGTGAGCTCCTGCAGACGGCGGGGCGGGTGTGGGCCGGTCCCGCTGCCCCTGGCTCCGCTCCCCTGCGCTCACCCCGAGCCCAGTCCGCCATCGTGCCGGCCCCGGCCCCGGATCCACCTCTACCTCCCGCGACGTGGCGCGGCCCCGCGAAGGGGCTTCCGGCACCGCCCCTTCCGCCTCGGGCCGTCGACTTCCGGCCGCGGGACTGGGGCGCGCGGCGGGCGCGGAGGGGACCCGACCTGGACCGGGGATTCCTATGCGCTCCTGGCGCTCGGGGGGTCACTGTCGTCTGTGCCGGGGACGGGGCAGACCGGCGCCGGGCCCTTCCCGGGCGGGCGGATGAAGACGGGCGCGGCCACGGGCGCGCGCAGGCGCAAAGCGATCGGGTGGGAGTGGAGGCGCGGGGCCGTTGGGAGCGGCGCTACTGGCCTTTGCACAAATAGTCGCTCGACAAACGCTTGTTGCATAACTTACCTCCGCCCCACCCGCCCCCCGCAGTGGAGCGTTCGCTGTGGGTCGTGACTGCTCCCAACCGCCCGTCGAAACGGGAATTTTTATCGGCGCTGTCTTTCAAGAGAGTAAACTGGGTGCGCCAGACAGAGTCCCGGGGGCGCACAGCGGGGACGTTCCGCGCCGTCCTGACCTCTCTCCCCACACTCCCCTTTCTCCCACTGGGCCATTCCCACATTTCCACGGGCTGTTCCTTATGTCCTGGGCGACTTTCCCCCACATCCTTTTCCTGGCTCATTTCTAATCTGGTCTCGGCGAAACCGCCCCTGGCAGATCCCTTTGCCATGAAGCTGAGTCGGAATCCCCTCTCGAAACCTCATTCCCCAGCCCTGGGTCCGGCCCGAGAAGCGCTGAAGGGGTCACTGTTCAGTTCAAGTGCGACTTGGGCCCCGAGGTCGGACCATCGCCGACTGCGGTCTCGAAGCCTCGGGCTTACTCCACCACCTGAAGGCGCGCGCGCGCCCGGCCCCGCTTCCACGGCGCGCAGCCAGGCCCCGCCCCGCGGCGCCGCGCACGCCGGTCCCGGCCTCTCCCGCGCGCGGAGCCTGGGCGGGGCGGGTGGACTCCGGCCCGGAACCGCGCCGCGAAGCCCCTCCTGCCCCCTCGGCGCCGGGTTCCGGGCGCGCCATGGAACCCCGAGCGGTTGCGGACGCCGTGGAGACGGGGCAGGAGGATGTGATCGTGGAGGCTCTGCGCGCGTACAACCGGGAGGTGAGCGGGACCGTGAAGATGGGACGCGCGAGGCGGAGGAAGCAGGGTGGGGCACGCGCGTGCCCGCGGAGGTGGAGGTGCGGGAGTGGGACGGAGGGAGGACGCGCGGCGGGGCGGAGCGCCGAAGCTGCGAGGAGTTGCTGGGGAGCCGGTCGGGTGCGCACCTGGAGGCAGGTGCGTAGGGTGGGGCTCTGTGTGTTCAGAGCAGTGCCTGCGGCCTGTGCTCTCTGAGCCTCTGGGTCTCTACACAGAACTCCCAGAGCTTCACGTTTGATGCTGCCCAACAGGAGGACAGGAAGGTGGGTGCCGACCGAAGGGCCAAGGGGCAGGGACGGGTGGCTCCTGGTAGAGGGGCCTGGTGGAGCCGCTCTTCTCTACCCACAGAGACTGGCGGAGCTGCTGGTTTCGGTCCTGGAGCAGGGCTTGCCGCCCTCCCGCCGCGTCACCTGGCTACAGAGCATTCGCATCCTGTCCAGGGACCGCGGCTGCCTGGACCCCTTCACCAGCCGCCAGAGCCTGCAGGCCCTTGCTTGCTATGCCGGCATCTCCGCCGCCACCGCCGGGGGGTCGGTCCCTGAGCCCCTGGACATGGACGTGGTACTAGAGTCCCTCAAGTGCCTGTGCAACGTCGTGCTCAGCAGCCCCAGGGCACAGGTGCTGGCCGCGGAGACCCGCCTGGTGGTGAGGCTGGCGGAGCGCGTGGGGCTGCACCGCAAGGGCAGCTTCCCGCACGACGTCCAGCTCTTCGACTTGCGCCTGTTGTTCCTGCTTACGGCGCTTCGCACAGACGTGCGCCAGCAGCTGTTCCAGGAGCTGCAGGGCGTGCCCCTGCTGACTAGTGCGCTGCAGCAGACGCTGGGAATGGCCCCGGGACAGAGCCCTCCTGAGCCCCTCCCGCCCCAGGAGACCGAGCGGGCCATGGAGATCCTCAAGGTTCTCTTCAACATCACTTTCGACTCCATCAGGAGAGAGGTAGACGAGGTGAGGGCTGACCTGAACCCATGGCTGGTGCTTGTGCTTAACCGATTGGACATTTCCTGGACTAGCCTCACTGACCATAAATTAATTGTCCAGGTGTCAGATGCAGACAGGGCAGGGGGAACCCTCAGATGGGAGGAGGCAAGGGGGAAGGTTTCTAAGGGGGGGAGGGCAGTGTGGGGAGAGGCTGCAGGCACCTTCCCACCACCAGACTGAGTGTGGGGCCAGAACACGGTGTGACGTCAAGGGACCCATCGCCTCTGTTGACGGGATGAGGTGTGCACTGCAGGAGATGAAGTCAGCACAGGGGGTCCTGCTGTGGGGCAGACAGCCTCAGCTGGCAGCAGAGGGGACAGGTGTGGCTCTGTCACAGGAGCCCCTTTCTCTTTGGTCAGGAAGATGCTGCCCTTTACCGGCGCCTGGGGACCCTCCTGCGGCACTGTGTGATGGTCGCTGCTGCTGGAGACCGCACGGAGGAGTTCCACGGGTGAGGTGGGGCCGGCGTGCTGGAGGGAGGTGCGCTCCCCTGTCTAGACAGGATTGGGCTCCACCCTAGAGGGTCTTTGTCTGTCTGGGTGGGACCAGACGTCAGTGTGTTCCCCAAGGGCCCTGGCACTCGCAATGTGCTCCAGACCAGAGCCATGAGTGGGGGAGGGGAACGTGCCCCTGACCTCAGGTAGCAGCAGTGGGCGGTGTGGAGTCTATAGGCCACTCACCTCCGTTCTCAGTGACCTGTGCTTGGGCAGATCCTGGGTGCCCAGAGATGGCCTGTGATGTGTCAGTCCAGACAGAGGGTGGCAGGCGGGGCATCGGCAGACAGTGAGCTCTGCGGAGACCCACCCCACTGAGTGTGCCCGGAGGTGGTGCCCCTCTGCTCCAGATGCAGACGCTGGCTCACGTCCTGTGGTGTCGCCCCGGCAGGATGCACCAAGGGCTGTGCTGCACTTGGCGACCGGACTTACCAACCCCCTCCCCATCTGTCCCCAGCCACACAGTGAACCTCCTGGGGAACTTGCCCCTCAAGTGTCTGGACGTGCTCCTGAGCCTGGAGCCGCACAGGGGCTCCGTGCAGTTCCTGGGACTGAACATGGATGCGGTCAGCGCCCTCCTCAGCTTCCTGGAGAAGCGTCTGCACCAGGTGGGCAGGGGCGCCCGCTGTGGGCTTCCCAGGAGCTCTGGCTTTCCCAAGCAACTGTGGCCCCTGCTCTGGCCACGTCCCCTCAGTGAGGCGATTCCTCCAGCCGCTCTGTGATCCAGCGGGCAGGAAAGCAGACCCTGCCCTGAGAGGCAGACCTGCCCACACACACTTGAAGGTTTCGCTTCTGGAATTGAGTTTGCAGAGTCTAGCAAAGTCCTTGTTTCTGAGACCTGCTTGTGGGTCCCTCTTGAGTGGTCCCGAGGTCCCCTAGTCCCTGCCTGTGACCCTAGACTCTCAGTGTTGCCGTGCACCGGCATCCCTTAGGGGCAGCGTCTGCCGTCCGTGAGCACAGCAGCCTCCAGCTGGAGGCCCCCGGTGCCTGCGGCTGCACTGGAGGACACTGGCCGGCAGGCTCCAAGCCGCCCCTCTGGGAGCTTGTGGATGTTGTGGGGCTGCACAGTCAGAGCAAGGTTCCCCGTGAGCTGAGTCGCACGTGCCTGGCACTGCACACACTGGCCATGATTGTCCTGCCACTACTGGTATCGAGGGACAGGGACAGGAGCTCCCTGCTGTGTGTTCTTGTTTTCTGAGGGCAACCCGCATGCCAGTGGCATGCCCCCAGCTTTACACGCCATCCCCCGCCCCCACCCCCCCACAGCCCCGGTCAGGAGGGTAGGAAGTTAGACTCCGGGCACGCAGCTAGCTTCTGGACTTAGGGTCCACCCTGGTCCATCTCGAAGCGGACACCCGCTGCCTGCTCTCAGCCCCGGTGGGGTCCCTTCCCTGGACTGCCTGCCAGGCCCACGCTGACGCCGGCCCCTCTGCAGACGCACAGGCTGAAGGAGAGCGTGGCCCCAGTGCTGAGCGTGCTGACCGAGTGTGCCCGCGCGCACCGCCCTGCCAGGAAATTCCTGAAGGCCCAGGTACAGGGGTGGGGCTGAGGGGGGCCTGGCCACCCCAGCACTGCAGGCCCAGGCTGACGGACAGCTGCCCCTAGGTGCTGCCCCCGCTGAGGGACGTGAAGACCCGGCCTGAGGTGGGGGAGCAGCTGCGAAACAAGCTCGTCCGCCTCATGACGCACCTGGACACGGACGTGAAGAGGGTGGCCGCAGAGTTCCTGTTCGTCCTGTGCTCCGAGAGCGGTGAGTATGGGGCAGCCGGGCCCCCGGCCCACGGCCGCAGGCTCGCACTGACCTCTGCCTTGCCTTCAGTGCCTCGCTTCATCAAGTACACGGGCTACGGGAACGCGGCCGGCCTCCTGGCCGCCCGGGGCCTCATGACAGGGGGCCAGCCCGAGGGCCAGTACTCGGAGGACGAGGACACAGACACTGAGGAGTACAAGGAGGCCAAGGCCAGGTGTGTGCCCCGCACCCTCGGCTCCCTCAACCGCCTGGGCCCACGGGGTGGGCAGCGGGACCAGTGGGTCCGGCCCCTCGGAGCCCAGCACCGTTCCCACGGGACGTGGTCCTGACATCAGGAGGTCCCGCTGAGAACAGGCCAAAGGGGCGAGGCAGGCTGGGGGACCAGGCTGCCGCTGCAGGAGGAGGGTCTCTTTCCGCAGTCACCTCGCCTGCCCCGTCCCATAGCCTGCCCCCCGGACCCACTAATGCCTTCCCCACGCCTCCCCGCCCCGGGAAGCAGCATAAACCCAGTGACGGGGAGAGTGGAAGAGAAGCTGCCCAACCCCATGGAGGGCATGACGGAGGAGCAGAGGGAGCACGAGGCTGTGAAGCTGGTGAACATGTTCGACAGACTCTCCAGGTACGCAGCCCGTCCTGTCTGCTGAGACCCGGGAGGTAGGTCAGAGGAGGCAAGGGTTCCGGAAGCCCGGTGGCTCACCTGCCTGGAGGGACCCTCCCACCAGCATTACGTCCTTTGGGGACAGAGGCCCAGGAGAACTGAGCGGCCGCCTGAGGCCTCAGAGCCCTGGGTACCACAGCAGTCAGGGTTCACTCTGGCTGGCACCCGGAACGGGAACAGCCTGGGGAGCTGCAGGGGGTCACGGGGAGCAGGACGCCTTCCCACCGCCCCTCTGCTCATAGGCACAGAGTCATCCAGCCCATGGGGGTGAGTCCCCGGGGCCACCTCACCTCCCTGCAGGACGCCATGTGTGAGAGCATGGAGGGCCAGCTCTCCTCGGACCCTGACTCGGACCCCGACTGAGGACGGCCACGCCGCTCCCCCGTCCAAACCGGTGCTGCTTCCAGAGATGTCCTCGGGGCCCCTTTGTCCTCACTCCCCAAGTTTTGTCCCTGACCTGCCTCTGGCCCCATTCCCCGCCTCTGGGACCAGGAGGGTGTTGTGCTGTGGTCACTCTGGAAGCCCACCCGATTGCCTCCCACTGGCCCAGGGCCAGGAGGTCAGCAGGGGCCGCGCTGCACAGGGGCCAACCTGTGGAGCCCACCTGCTGACAGAAGGAGCACTTCCAGCGCACGCTGTCTGCCCACTGGGCACAGCCCGCAGGCCTCGGCCGCCTGCTATGCTGTCCCCAGCCCCGCGTTTCCCCTCGCTGTGACCGTGGCCCCTCGGTCTTCCCCACTGCTGTCGAGGCCGGGCTGCGTTTCTGCCACAAAGAGCCACAGGAGCACCGTCCCGCGGTCGTCTCGGGGAGAGCGAGGGTGAGACAGCCCTGCAGTGTCCCCGTTAGTGACCGCGCTAGTGCTTAGTTGTCTGTGACTCGCCCGTCAGAGTGCGTGGTGGCAGCTGTCGCCGTGTGTGCGAAGAGCAGCTCACCAGAACGGGCGAGACCTTGTGCAGCCGTTTTAACGTGAACGTGGAAGTAAACGCCCGGCGCTCTGGCTCATCGTGCTCTGTTATTGCGAGGAAGGCGAAAGCATGGCTGAAGCGGGTGTGCGCTGTGCGGGGATGGCGCCGTGACTGGTCGAACGTGTCGAGACCGGTGTCGAAGTCTCGGTCACACAGTGACACGGTCACATGGGCCGTCCTGGGCGGCGGGTGGTGTTTCGCAGCCCTCCCCCCCCACCTCTGCCCACGAGAAGCCAGTAGCGGGAGGAGGCCCACAGACACGAATCAATAAAGCTGTTGGTGGAAGTGAAGGCTGTGTCTCAATTCACGGCAGACGCCCAGCGCACTTCTTGGCCAGCCCAGCCTGTCCTTGGCACTGCTAAACTCGCTCCCCGTCACCGCTCGTGTCTCCCCTTCTTGAGGAGTGAGGCCACCACGGCCGTCTGAGGGCCTGTCAGTGGAACCCTGAGAGCTCCCACCCAGGGTCTCGGCCTGGAAAGGGGGGAGCACGGGTGTGGGGGGAGGGGCACCCCCGGCAGAGGGGGCCGGGCGGGAGCAGCCAGCCCCTGGCAGGCCCCAGCGGCCCAGGCCAGCCAGGGTCCTGAGAGAGGGATGCCAACCCCACCCTGGGGGTCCCTCTGAGCTGCGCTCCTGGAAGGCCTGGTGGTGAGGGTCAGGTGGGATCTGGAATGGGGGGAGGGGGTGGAGGGTTAATGTGAAGGAAGACATCCAGGGCACACAGGACATGGTGACATTCTATGAGAGGCAAATCGGGGACACCTCTCCCCCTACCCCTGATATCCCCTCCCCACAGTTGTCAGCACCCACATCCCCTTTGGGGGGACAAAAATGAGGAGATGCCCCACTTCCACTGTCAAGTTTATGTCAGTGCCGCACGTGAAGGACACACTAACTAAAAATGACCCTACCAAGGAAACAGGCCTTCCAGAGCCCGGCGTGCCTCCTGGGACCCGGTCAGCTCGGCCTGGGACAGTCTGACTGCGGAGCTGAGCCTGCCCCTCCGTGGAGCCCAGGACCCGGGGAGCGGATGTGGTCTGCGGGCCAGGCTGCAGTCCAGGCAAGCGGTCGGCACCGAGCATCCAGCGGAGGGGAGAGAGCCGAGGGGGCGGCACAGTGTGCACGCGGCCTGGGAAGGCGTGCCAGCAGCAGCCCCGCACTCTGGCTCGGCCAAAATCTGTAAACCTGCCCAGGAGGCTCTCCAGGTGTGAGGTCTGTTCAGGGCCGGGCGGTGATTCCACGTAGCCGTCCCTCTATCTGTCTGGTCTGCTGAGCTGGCGCACAGGGAGAGAGGGGCCTGGTTACCTGGAGGCACCTGGGCAAGCAGACAGGTCTCGGGGCCTGGGCACAACCGCCTTTCATGAACCGCCGCTTCTCTGTCCTCAGAGCTCGGGCGGGGCCAGGTCAGGGAGAGGCCAGCAGGCTGTGCAGGCGGACGGAGGGCCTCGTTTGAGCAATCAGGGTGTACCCCAGCATTTACTCGTGGAGAGCGACCCTCTAACTAAACCCCTAAATCACAACCCAATTTATATAAATTGGGAAACTAGGAAATGCCACTGGCCAAATCTCAGGACTAATTCCAAAAATCCTCAGGGGCCACTGGGCTTAATCTTGCTAATTTCGGGGGGAGGCAGAGCCCAGAGACGGCCTCTGCTCCCAGCGTGCCCTGGGGGCCCCGGGCTGACCCTCCACTTCCGTGAGGTGATGGCAACGTGACCGGGATGTGGTCTTTACTTCCCTCCACGGGAAGAGAAGTGGCACCAGACGTCTCAGCCCCAAGCCCCACCGGAAGGGCGGGCTAAAAGGACAGTGGCTCAGACATGTGACGTGTGGAAGCACAAGGGCGGTCTCAGCCAGCTCAGCCTCGAGTTCTCTCCGGGCCAACTGGGCAGGAGGAGAGGCTACAGCCAGGGGGTGGGGGCTTGTGACAGCGGAGGGGACAGCCACAGCTGGAGGGTGGGGACCACAGGAGGCAGAGCTCTCCCCACCTGCCGCTGTCCCGACAGCTGAACTCCAGGTGCCAACTGCCCCTCCTGCACAAAGTCCCCCACACAGCAAGGGGGCACCTGCTGGGTCTCCTGGGAAGCAGCGCTGCAGCCTCCTCGTCTGTGGGGTGTGAAACCTCGTGCGCCAGGGCTCTCCCACTGCGGGACCCCGTCCTGCACAGGCACGAGAACTGCAGCCTCCCAGCTCTGGCCCTGCCCTCAGAATCTCGCCTTGCCCTGGAGCCGCCGGGAGCTGCTCTGCCTCAGGAACAGAAGCAATGGCCGCCGTGCAGACTCCCGACGGCCCAGACAGACGGAACCTGAGTCCCTGCTCCACACCTGTAAGTGAGCATTCGGTGGGTTTCTTCGTCCCGAAACAGAGGTAACAAGGACCGCCAGGCCCAATCCAGGAGTGCAGACCTCCCTGGGCAGCCCCAGCGCTGGACTGCCTGCCTCAGCCAAACAAGGCTCTTCAGCAGGAGGCCCCAAGCCCCGGAGGACCCGGCTTGGCAGCCTACCTTCGCAGTCTCCCGCTGGACCAGGTCCTTCATCTCCTCCGTCCAGCCCAGCAGCTCCACCAGCCTTTCCACACTGTCAACCAGGTCCCCGAGCTGTACCACATCCCGGCTGCGAGGACGCCAGGCCCAGGACTCCACGGCTTCCCGGTTCATGAACACTCGGGGCACCGAGCTCCGCACAGCCTCGGACAGGCTGGCAAAAGGTTCCACCTGAAAAACTGCCTACACGTGAGGAGCCACATCCCAACACCCGCGTGCCCATGACAGCAACGTGGGGCCTTGGGGAGGGAAAGCCCACCACCCACTCTGCTTCCTTCTCGCTGCGCCTTCCCCGCTTGGCTCTCTGTGTCCCACTCCAGGCTCAGTTCTAGCAATTGCAGTCCCCCGTCCTCCCCAGCACCAGGCCACACCTCCCAGCACACCCTGACCCACTACCCCTCCCATCCTCCGTCTTTGCTCCTGAGTGTGGGTGTGGGTGTGAGAGCTGACGGTTCTCTAACAACCAGGGACCTGCATGCTCCCCAACGAGGCTGCAGATGCACCGCGGGCCATGGTGGCCCCGGTCTGCTACCACCCGTGGCACCGCAGCTCCCAGTGCCATGCACGGTCAAGGGACACAGAGTAAGAGACAGACAGGCTGGCGAGTGGTCTGGGGACTTGCTCACTCTCCGGGAGGAAGTGGCTCCATTCCTACCTTTGACTGTAATAGTTTAAAATGGATTAAAGATTTAAGTGTTAGCAAAACAACTCTTGAAGAAAATTTTGGGTTTCTAAGTAAAAGTAGGAAAGGACTTTGCAGGCATGACAGCTGAAGTCAGGCAAGACAGATCTCAGACGGAATACCACCACATTCTTCTCCACATAAAAGGGTAGAGCCCCGGCTGGTGTGGCTCAGTGGTTGGGCACCCGCCTGCAAACCAAAGGGTCGCTGGTTCGATTCCCAGTCAGGGCACATGCCTGGGTTGCAGGCCAGGTCCCCGGTAGGGGGTGTGCAAGAGGCAACCACACATTGATGTTTTTCTCCCTCTCTTTCTCTGTCTCTAACAATAAATAAAATCTTTTAAAAAATAAAAAGAGAGGACTGGCAGGCCCAGTTTCCATGCCCAGTGGCTGGCATGGGTCGGGCAAGCTCAGTTTCAGCACCAGGGCCCCGGGCCCCGGGCCCCTGCCCACCCTGCCACGGCTGCGCCCCACTCTGTCCTCACTCTGGCACCCCTGCTCCTACCTCTGCCTGCTGCACATACCCACTCCGCAGCTCAGCACGCTCCTCAGGTCAGCAGGACCCGTTCCCCAAACCCACCCAACATGCCTCTTGCCTCAGGAAATCAGCTCCATCAGGACAGAGCAACTGCTCAGGGCCCCTTGGGAGCCACCCTGTCCCGCTGCCCCTCTGCACACACAGGGGTCCACGGCCCCTGGGTCACTGCCTGCTCCACGCTGGTCCCGTGGTCTGTTCAGGACACAGCACCCGGAGGGGCAAGAAGTGCGCCCATCATCACTGACACTGTCTGGCACAGTGGCACATGGCCACAGGCCACTGGGCACTGTCCCCTGCCATGTCTCTCCCTCACACCTGCACCTCCTCCAGCTCCCAGCCAGTCCCAGCCCCTCCAGACTTCGTGCCACGTGCCACCTCCCCACACAGAGCACAGCCTGCTTGCGACACTCGCCGTGCGTCTTGACCCACACAGCAGGCAGGCCTGCCAGGCTGGCTGGGCAGCGGGCGCAGGTCCTTCTGGCCCATCAACCCTGGTGCCTCCAGCCAGCCAGGCCCAGGGTTGGGGGCCGCCTTGCTTGCCATCCTCACATCCTTTACGAGCTTCCTGAGCATCAGACCCAGGCAGCGGCACTTCCTCCACACGCCCAGTGGGCAAGCTGCCCGGCCCCTCAAACGCACAGGTGCAGGGCTGGGCTCAGCACCCTCCATCCAAACCCCTCCTCACCAGAGATGCTCTGAGCTCCCGAGCACTGGGCCAGACTCCCCCACTCTAGTCCTCAGAGTAACACCAGGCCGCAAGAGTGACCCCTGTCCTCGGCCCCTCACGGTCTCGGGGCCTGTGCGAGCCCAGTGCTCTGCCCTATCCAAGACTAGCCCCGAGACGCCTGCTCGTTTTGGTGCCCGCTCCGGCTCCCACAGCGTCCCGAGCCCAAGCCCTTCGGGTGTGTCACTGCTACTGGCACAAAACCGGCCCGTGACCCGGAAGCCTGCTCCCACTGCCCCCGAAGCCCCCACCTGCCCACTGTGTCCCTCCCCACTCACGCTCACACACACAGCACTTCCAGAGCCCGGCGCCCCCTCCCATTCTGCTGCTCCCGAGGCCTAGACACCTGCTTCCTCACCAGTTGAATCCACTTGCCTTCTAAAAGTAGGCCCCAGGGAGCCCCCCCACTCCCCCTCCCCCACCTCTGCTCCCCACGCCCACTCCCTGCACCCTGCCAGTGGACACACCTTCAGGGAGGTCCCAAGGATGAGCAGCAGCTCTGCAGTGGGGAAATCCACCACGTGCAGGAAGAACCTCTCGGGCAGCGCCTCCCCAAAGAACACGACATCGGGCTTCACCAAGCCCTTGCAGACTGCGCAGCGGGGGACCCTGTCCGCCATCACGGCAGCCTAGGAGACATGCAGAAAATGGGCTCATGGAAGACAGCACAACACATTAAAGAAAGAGGCAAAACAACTTAAGAAACTTTCTAACGCATCGGCTGAGTAGTATAATTAACCTCCATGTACAAGGTGGAGCCCCCCAAAACCGGAGTTACCTTCTGGAGTACAGGCCCCTTGTAGTCCACGCTACCCCCTAAGTGAGAGTTCTAGGAACCCCTCTGGATCAGTGCGCCAGCTGGCGTGGTTGTGAGAGGCTGAATCTGGCTTTGGTGAATTGTTTTGAAGACTCTTTCAACACCTTTGCCCATTTCATGACAGGTGATTTACAAGCGCACCTGCCCACACCCTGCTGAGTGCTCAGCAGTTTTGACAAAAACCAGCATGACCCCCATGACCTACCCTCCCTATTCACCCAATCTCACCCGGAGTGACTATTTTTTTGGTTCAAAGGGAAACATTTTGCCAAGGTGGAAGAGGTGAAACCAAAAAATGGCAGAAGCACTAAAAGGCACCCAAACCGACAAGTTCAAACACTGTTCTGAGCAGTGGGAAAACTTCTCTGTGGATGGACTGCATCCGTTGGAGAGGACTTGGAAGGTGACTGAGGTTTAAACATGTGACACACACAATTTTTCATAAATAAATTCCGGATTTTTTGCCCCCCCCCCCATGTAATAAGCCCAACTACAACATGACACTTCACCGATTTTGTTTCACGGGGCCCCCCAAAATTTGGACAGGGCCATACACCATGATTCTAACTGTGTGGCACTCTACCAAAGGGAACTGAGGGGACAGGGAAGGGTCGAGGTGGCCAGGGGCGGGGAGGGCGGGACTGGGACTCACTGACGCCGTGGGTCCGGGCTCCCTTTCAGGGTTCCCAGTTAGAAAGAGGCGGTGGCCGCAGGACACGCCCTGACTGGCACACGGCACCCCGGCCACCTCGTGCTGTGTGCACCTGTCAACAGGAGGAGGGTTTCAGTTCAGTCCTGGAGGGGTTCGCTCCACTGCGCCTGCGGGACCCGCCCCCCGAAGCCCGCGGAGGGAGCTCAGGCCACGCTGCGCCGTTGGCAGTGAGAACCGCAAGCGTCCCAACACCGCACGTGAGCTCTGCAGTCGCTGCGTCCGGGACTGGCCCTGTCATGCTGGGAGGACACCCGCGGAACTGCGCTCAGTGACGAAGCTGCAGAACTTGAAGCTCCACGGTCCCGCTACTGAAAACGCACTGGGCCTGTGTGCAGCGGGAGACGCGTGAGTGTGTGTGTTTACAGGCATCAGCGTTACACACCAAACCGCTGCAAGCGGTTGACGGGAGATTCACCTTTCCAACGCATTTGTGTACTGCCTTAGTTTCTCACAAGCACGTATCACATTTCTAATTGTTAAAGCAAAGAAAAACATTTCCACACCACTACCGTTCCATCTTTGGGACACAGTGCTCATAAAATACCGCGCTTCCAGACCATCACGGCGCGAGAGCAGACAGGAGAACCACCTGCACGCCGGCTCACCCAAAAGTCCTGCTCCGGGGAGGCTTTTCCGCAGACAGTGCAGGTGGCAGAGGCAAAGGACCCGTGAGCTTCGACCAGCTTGGAGCCGGGGATGCCCGAGGCTGAAAGCGAAAGCACAGCTAAGGCTGAGGCCTCTGGGGGCGGGGGCGCGGGCGCGGGCGCGGGCGCGCGCGGGACACAACTTCTGGGCTCACTGCTTGCGGCCACTACTATGTAGTCACGGCCCAGAAATCGTCCGTCCCTCCCGGAGTCTGACAGTGGTATGAGCTACAAGTCATTTGTGTGGCAGTAGCGCAGTTATGATTTAAAAGTTCTGCAGATACCCATGATGAGTTTACAAGTTAGGGTTTTCTGCTATTTAATTTTAAAGTTACAATGTGAGGAATTTGCCTCAAAATAATCTGGAGCAAGAGAGAAGGTGATGGGAGGGCCTGACGAGGACCTGAAGGCTCCTCACAGTCTTCTCTATACTTTCACAGGCTCAGAAAACTCCGTAGCAACGTTTCCAAACAAGAAGTCCTTGTATCAGGGGAGCAAAACTACAGGCTCCTGATGCTGGGCTCAGGGGGCGTCCGCGTCAGGGGGAGCTGTGAGGCCGGACCTGAGCGGGAAGGAGGCCGGGCATCCCGCGGACTCACCACGCTCCAGACCATCGATGTTCTGCGTGTAGAGCCGCAGCAGCAGCCCCCTGTCGTGGAGCAGGCGAAGGAAGTAGTGCACGGCATTGGGCCTGAAGTTCCCGGGGTGCATGCTCTTGGCCCACAGAAAAAAGGGCCTGGGGTTGTCCAAGAAAAACGAGAGTTCGAAAACAGCCTCCGGGTACGGGACGTGCCAGCGCTTCAAGGTGCTGTAGAAGCCAGAGCCAGGGGACCTGCCAGGAGAAGCCAGAGCCGTCAGAGGACCAGGGTGCGGGCCAGCCAGGGACGAAGGGTCGTGTGGGTACGGGGCGGGGGGTCACCTGAAGTCTGGGATGCCGCTGGCCGTGCTGATGCCAGCCCCCACCATGACTACCACCTTCTGGCAGGCCTTGGCTCGAATCAGCTCCGCGATGTCCTGCAGGACGAGCGTCTTCTCACCGTCACCTCCGTTTCCAAAGGCACTCGAGACACCAGCAGAGAAAGGTGTGGGGCTGCTCCCACCTGCAATACTGGCAGAAAAAGGAGAGTGGTCAGGGAACCACCGCCGAGCACGTCCAGCCGGCGGTGGAGCGTGAGACGCCCCCACCCTACCCCTGGGACGGCCATACCCCACCCTGCTCCCAGGGCCCCTTTCCCGTCTCGAGTCTGGGGCTCCGACAGAAAGCAGGCTCGACTCAGAAACCGAGGCTCATTTGGGGACAAAAAGAACTGTGTGCACGGGAACCGCGCGAACCAGGACAGCAACGTCCCCAACTCCGGTCATCGCAGGCCAGTGCCCACGGGGCCAGCTCCGCCCAGAGCCCTCTGCAGGCTGTGCACTCCCTCTGCAGACCCCTCCACACTAACACGCCTGGGGTGTAACAAATGCGCAGTGAAGTTATTGCAAGAAAGTTAAACCTCTCCAACTTTAATATTTGACACCAAACATTATCAGGACAACAAGTAGGTTCTAGAGACCACTCCATAAAGACACACCCACACCCTGACAGCTAGGGGTTCAAACCGACTTCATATCCACAGCCAATCACAGGCCACTCACATCACAGCCAAGCAAATCCGCCGCCAAGCTCCGGAGGCCTTCAGTCCCCACCAGAAGCCGAGGCAGCTCAAGGCCCTCGCCGATACTCACCGAGCTACCCGGCAAAGCCCTCCACCTCCTGGTGTCCGGCTGACACCCCACCCAGAGTCTGTGACTGCGATCCCCTACTGGGGCGCCTTCCTGCACCCCAGGGGCCAGCGTCCATGACTTTGGCACACAGACCGCTCCACCGCGACGGAACAGAGGCAACAAGTTGAATAGACAACCCTCCCAGGTGAGGGCAACTCTATGGCGAACACAGACCTAAACACAGGAAATGGGGAGTTTCCTTAGCTCACTTGTGAAACGTGAAAGAAATAAGCCCCTGCACGCACATCTGTAGATGCGGCAGGGCCATCTAGAGCTTACCTTCCGGGAGGATGTCCCTAACTCCCTCTCTGGTTTGTTCTGTCTTTTGTGTTTCCTTCTGCTCCTTCCGACACCAACACTAAACCCTCTGCACAGAGGGACCTGCCCTGCACACGGCTGCGGGGGCCTCCCTGAAGCTCCCTGCCCTCACGGGGCCTTGACGTCCTGTCACCACCCTGCTCAGGTGGTCAGAAAGGGAAGACCACGCACTGGCTGCACCGCGGCACTGAAACCCAGCATCCACTGGGCTCCTCCGAGACGCCAATCATTATGGGAACCACAGGCAGAATGAGAGGCAACTTGTGATACTGTGATTTGTAATAAATACATACGTTGCTCTTCACAGCCCTTTTCAACCACACCTGAGTTTCTCTTAATGAGAGACTTTTGGAAATCTCCTCAGCATGGGGACTGGTTCCCAGGGGAACCAGCTGTGGAGGTTTGGAGCCTCCCTAAAAAAGAGACTCAGAGAACTGCCAGACGGAGAAACCAGCAAGCATGCGCGTGCCAGGCCCCAGGCCCCCGAAACAGGGACTGAAGCTCCTTTGTAGGGGCCCTTCCAGTCCTCTCCCTATGTGTCTCTTCGTTTGTTTGTGTCCTTCAAAGTCCTTTGTAACAAAGCATGAATTAAGAAGTACACTGGTCTCCTGAGTTGTGTGAGCTGCTCTAGCAAATTCATCCAACCTGAAGGGGTAGTGGGGACCTCAGAGCCAACGCCATTTGGCCAGCAGCACAGATGACAGCCTGCACTGGCATCTGCAGTGGGGGCTGTGTCGGGGACCGAGCCCATCGCTGCAAGTGCCTGCTGCGTGCAGAGTCCCCCTCAGGGCCCCACGCATGTCTCTTGCCTGCACAAATGCTCGTCACTGAAAACCACACGGACAGGACATTGTCGAATGTCCAGAATATGTGTACGGTGTGCAGCCTAAAGTCCATGTGATACATGGAAGGAGAGTTATTGGGTGTAGGAGCACCCTGAGGGGCAAGCCTGGGTGCTGCCTGGAAAAGGGAAGCAGAGGATGACTCCATACAGAAGCCCCCAAATCAAAACGGAAAGGGCCGAATTCCAGCTGCAGGAAGCTCTGCAGGCCGCCTGCACCTCCTGTTCTAGGGACAGTGGCAGCCAGGAGTTGTCTGTGACCGTCCAGTCTTTTAAGCAGCACCTGGGAGTCCAGGTCAGTCTTCAGCCAGGTCCCACCCTCACAGCCGCCTGCAGGGCCTGGCGCTGCAATGAGCTGCCGGGAAGCGAGCATCTGTCCAGCGCCTGCTGTGCCTTCAGCATCTGCAAGAGTCTGGCACAGGATGAGAGTTTAAAGGTTTCTTGGATGACTAAGAGACTCCTCAGTATCACTTTATCGAACATTTCA
This sequence comes from Macrotus californicus, assembly GCA_007922815.1. Taxonomy (NCBI): domain Eukaryota; kingdom Metazoa; phylum Chordata; class Mammalia; order Chiroptera; family Phyllostomidae; genus Macrotus; species Macrotus californicus. The sequence goes on from VMDR010003167.1 coordinate 32,582, forward strand.
CCAATATTTTTAGGAGTTGGGTAAGATGGTATGGAGCCACTGTTTACTTAGTATCCACCCAACACCGGTCATTTAGCTTCCCAACAACTGTGGGCCTTAAGATTTTTCCATAAGCAGGCTCAGTTCCCAGACAAGGGTTCCAAACTATAGGATTACTGTGCAGAAGGGAGGGTGTGAACACATGCTGGCGGGAGCGTCACCTGCACGACCTCCCCAGGGGACGATAAAGTGCGTTCGGCTTTAGACCGAGGAGTTCCGCTACCAGGAATGGCTTTAGACCGAGGAGTTCCGCTACCAGGAATTCATGGAAGAAGTGACCTACAGACCAGGTAATTCACCACAGCATTATCTGTAATGCTCCAGATTGGAAACTATTCCGATAAGAGACTGGTTACGAAATAGGGAGACTGTGGCACAATGGAATTCTGCAGCTCAGTAGAGAGGGTTGAAGAAGCACTTCTGTTTTGAAATGGAAGTTAAGTCCAAGAAATACTGTTAAGTGAAAGGCCAAGGACAGACCGGTCTCTAAGAGCGGCGGTGTCAACACTGCACACGGGGTACCGCGAGAAGGATTGAGAACCCAAACCGGGAACAAACAGCGCAGCCCCGGTTCTCCCGTTGCCCCAGCGCACCAGGCGAGGGGCGCCCAACAGCTGCCCCGCCGGACTCTGAACCCGCTCTGGGCCTCTGGCCACCGAGGCAACAGCTAGGCGGCCTGCCTCCGCCCTGCCCCCCGCCCCCCGCCCCGCGGCTGCTACCCGGACGAACCGATGGCGGCAGGCCCAGGCCGGCTCACCGCCCCGGCCCCAGAGCCTGAGAGCGCGGACAGCAGAGCGAGCCCGCAACGCCATGTTCGCCGCAACCCGCTGGCGCAGCAGCAGCCTCCGCGCGTCCCTCGCCCTTCAGCGCTCGGCCCGCCCCCTGCCCCGCCCCGCGCGCTCGCCCCGCCCCACGCGGCCCGAGATTGGCAGCCTCCGCGCGGAGGCGGTTCCCTTGAGCCGCAGAGCTCCGCCCCGAGACCAAGGCCCAGGTCGGCCTTTCTGCATCGCGTCCGCCCACCTTTTCCCAGTCGGGATGGTGGTGACGCCTCGTGAGCGCTGACCCTAATCAGGCATTACAGTTACGCCCGGTCCTCGGGAGACACTACCAGGGACGTGCTGTCACCGTCCCCACTGGCGGTGAGAAGCTGCGGCTGACCGGCCGCGGCGCCGGAAACCCGGACCACCTGCGGCCCTGAGGCGCGGTTTCCCTGACAACCAGCCGCTGCCCAGGGCTAAGGGCCGCGCTCCCGGCCTGCCCCGCGTGGCGCGGCGCCGGAAATGAGTGAGCACTTCCGGCTGCCCTTCTAGAGGCGCCGACTTCTCTGTGCGGCCGTAGTTCTACGTTCTCTCGCCGTCATGAAGGACGTAACCGGCTTTCTGCAGCAGAGCCAGAGCTCGGGCCCCGGTCAGGCCGCCGTGTGGCACCGTCTGGAGGAACTCTACACGAAGAAGTGAGCGCCACGCCGAGGGGACCTGCGGACGGGGCGAGACGGAGAGGGGAGGCGGACGGGGGCGGGCACCGGCTGGGCGGGAGGGAAGGGACCCCGGAGGGGCAGGGTCGGGGAGGGGGGCGACAGCGCACGCAGCGAGGGTTTGGGGGTCATGGGATTGTTGCCTTCCTGGCCGAGGGGCTGTGCTGAGGTTCTGACTTCCCCTTCCTGCTGGTCTTCAGAAGCGGGTTCAAGGCTGGCCTGTCATTTCAGCCCTCGATTCCTTGCGGGATCAAGCCGCCCCGCGTTTTGGAGAGCAGGCCCTGTGTCTTGCACGTGGCCAGTGTCCACAGCCATCTTCCGCTTTGGTCTGGGGAGCATGAACCCGAGGCCAGCGCAGTTTTGTCCTTTTCCGCGTCGATTCTGCGGCTGGGTACGCGCTGCGATTCAGCCCCTTCTCCCCTCTCCCATGGGCCCGACCTTCCACCACACTTCATCCCGGGCTTGTGCCGCGAGAGCGATCGCCGTTGGAATGTGTTTAGAAACGGTGAATTTCGGAAAGGTTAAATTGTCAGTTCTTAAGTTAACTACCCCAGCGTTCGGCGTGGTGCCCTTCACATAGATATTCAATATGCGTTTGGCTAGTGTTCAGCCTTCTACCATCACCAGTTTGTGAGAGAAAATGCTCAGTGTTTAGCGAACAATTCCTTGTACTGGGTGGCACTTTGTATTTTCCAAAGCATTTTATTTGCATTTTTTAAAATTGGCCTTTCGTTTTAAATGCGCACTTGTTTCAGAGGTTTTCTGTACTCGCCTAATTCTTCAGGCATCCCATCCACAGACGAGGAAACCGGAGCTTGGTTTGAGCTCCTTCCCCGAGACACTCAGCCATTCTGTAGAAGGGTCAGGATCTCAGCTTGAATGTGTGTGATTCCAAAGTTCTCATTTCCAGCGCAGCCTCACAGGGGCCCTTTGAGGTAGTCCGGAAAGATGCTCTCTGTTTGTAGCTGGGAAAACAGCGCCTCAGAGGAGACCTGGTCTCAGGGGGACATAACCGCAGAGGAGCCTGGCCAGGAAAGAGCGCGGGTTAGGCAGCCCCCACGCTGCGTTCTCCCTGCTGCACTGTCCGGCTGTGGCTGCGACTGGGTCTGGGTCTCAAGGGCCTTTTGTGTTTCAGGTTGTGGCATCAGCTGACACTTCAGGTGCTCGACTTTGTGCAGGACCCATGCTTCGCCCAGGGGGATGGTCTCATCAAGGTACGCGATCGGTCATGCTTGGTCAGCTTATGTCAACGTGCCCCAGGGCTCTTGAAAATCACAGGGGGATTTATAACAGACGCCATACCTGTTCAGCAGTCACTTTGTGTCAGGTGCTATTCTGAGTGCTTCACTCCTGTACCCACTGACCCTTCACAGCAGCGCTGGGGACGGTGCTGCTGTCACCTGACTTTTCGCCCTCGGAGCAGAACTAAGAGATGAAGTAGCTCACCATAGGTCGCAGCTGCTGAGTGACTCACGTCCCGTCTTCTGAACCCCAGACTGAAACACCATCTCGCGGCCCACTCCTGAGTCTTACTGATGCAGTCCTGTCCTTTCAGAAAACTGTTGTGCAAAAGTTGAAAGTGCAGAACCAGAAGAGGGTGGGGTAGAATACAGAGAGAGGGGCTCACCGGAGGACCCCCCCTCCCCGACTGCCTGCTGGCCCACACCTCTGTCCTGGGTCCTATGGAAGACGGAGCGGCTTCGGCGCTCGCCTTGGGTCGGGGAGGGGGACGGACAGGAGCACGCTGCCCTGTAGTGGAGCCCTGGCAGGGTTCCGTCAACACGAGGAAGCGCATCTGTCCCAGCCGTCAACACGAGGAAGCGCGTCTGTCCCAGCCGCTCCCAGAGCTCCTGAGAAAGCCCCACGGATCTGTTCACCGGCCACTCCCCTTTGCAGTTTCCTGGCACCGTCCTCTTGGGTTCTAAACGAGTAGATCTGTGCCTGCGTGGAGCTGGGAGACAGTTCGCACTGACAGCTTGAGCTCCTTGCCCTGCCTGTGTGTCTGTGTGCTCACAGTGAGGCTCACCACCTCAGTGCCACTGGAGTTCCCCAGATCTGTACCCGTCCACTTGGCGTGTTACAGTCAAAGGAACTCGTAAGCCCGGAGGTTTTGCTGGACTGTGTGCAGAAATGGTAAATTAGAGCTGTCTTACTGTCTGTTCCCTACGGCTCTGCACCATGGTGATGGGTAATTTACAGTTGTGTGCTTTTGTCCTGTTTTCCTGTCTTTAAGTCACTGTCTGCACATAGCAAGGTGTTCCCTGAGCCTTGTGACATGACACTTGCTCAGGTCCGCAGATGTAAATTCAGTATTTCGGAGGACAAAGTAAACCGGTAAAAACTCTTGGGACCTAGTCCACGTGACCTTGGGATAGAGCGCATTCGTGAGTTCAGGGGCGATTGTGAGTTTCCGGGTTCAGTGGCCTCTCTGTAGAGGACTTACTTTCTTTGGACGCTCCCGTAAGTTACGGTTGGCAACAGAGCTGGTGAGACATTCCCCGTTAATAAGGACGATACCACTGAAATGTCCTTTGTAGTAGGACAGCCTTTGGTGTACGTTGCTTTGTCTGGGTGACAGTTTTAGTGTCTGACTGGCTGCTCCAGGGACAGGGCTTGTCCTCTTCCCCCCGGGTTTGCTGAGAAGCAACTGACACAGTGATCTCACACGTATGTGAAAGGGAAGTGGCCACCACAGTCGGTGCGCTTCACGCCCTTCACCGCACGAAGTTCCCTGTGAGGAGACCCTCTGGGATGCACCTGCCCTGCAGCTTGCAGACCTGGGGCACAGCGCTGTCCACTGCAGTTGCCACGCCATGTGCCACTGCCCCGGGACTTCCTGTCTCATAGGCGGGGTTGTACCTGCTCACCCCCTTTGCCCATTTGCATCCCTGCCCCCACCTCTGGCAACCACCCTGGGGCTCCCTGTGGCAGCGCAGTTTGGTGGCTTCGGCTGCATGTGTGAATGAAGTTGTGGTGCTTGTCGCTCTCTGCCGGGCTCACTTCTCTCGGTGCGGTGCCCACCAGACCCCCTGACCACGGGCGGCCGGGCCTTCTTTCTCTGTGGCTGGGTAATGTCTGTGTGCGTGTATGCACACACCACGTTTTCTCTCACACTTCTCTTTCTGTCTTTTTGCCTGCACGTCCCAGAGGAACTTCAGACTCTCCTTGTCCTAACTTGACCTTGTCTAGACGTCCCCTCTCCCTATTTTGCCCAGGTACCCAGCTGCAGGCTCAGCGGTCGGGTTGGGCTCCCCAGCTCTGGGACCTGCCCACAGACTCTGGTTCGACTCGCCAGCAGCACCTCCGGTCCGCGCATCTGCCACTGTGGTTGTTCCCTCAGCCTCTCCCCTGGCTGCTCTCTGTGCCTGTAGTCACTCTCTGCCCTCCAGAAATTCTCCCAAAACACAGTGCAGGCTTGTTCCCAGCACTCTTGTTTGTTCCTGTCTGGGGTGTTTGCGCACCGGCCCCTCTCCCATGCCAGACTTGTCACCCTGCTGCTCTTCGTTCCTCCGAACTCCCCGTTTCTGGAATAACCTTTGAAACCTCTCCCTTCGGCTGTTCCACCTGTGTGCTTTGACTCCCCTGGCCCCTGAATGCTTGGGGGCGGTCGTTCTTTTGTTGTTCCCGGGGCTCCTTGGCCGGACAGTCTCTGAGTTGGTAGTGCCAGCAGAGTCTGAGGGTGTGCCCAAGAGTTGGCTGCCTGGCTCAGGAAGCTGGCGATGGGATGTGGTCTCCTAGAATGTGTTAGGGCCCTGAGCCTTTCGGACCTGGCATCCGTCTTCCTTAGAGTGCTTTGGAGGACGAATAGGAGCCCGTCTTCAGGAGGTTTGCACAAGGTGGGTTCTGTTCCCAGAGCTGGAAAAGCCATCCGCTGGTGACCGCACGTGTGAGCCGGGAGCCCGGGTACGGGCCTCCCGTCGAGCGAGTGCGCAGGGCCGGCATCTGCGGTCTGGGCTTCACAGGATGAGGGGCGTCCCGTAATTTCTCTCCATGTTTTTACTCCACAGCTTTATGAAAACTTCATCAGTGAATTTGAACACAGGTAAATCCCTGTTGTCTGTTTCTGACTTTGAGAATGAAAACGTGGAGACCTGTAGGCACTCAAGGCTGGTGGTTTCTTTCAGGGTGAACCCGTTGTCCCTGGTAGAGATCATCCTTCACGTGGTCAGACAGATGACAGGTGAGTCCCGCTCGTGTCCGGGAGGGGCCAGTCCAGGTGGCAATTACAGTCAGTCCAACTGTTGCATTTTGGTAGAAAATAGCAGATTCTGGGTTGTATTTTTATTATTTTTATGTTCTAAACCTAAAGATTATCCCACTTAATAGTGTCCTGGCTGGTTGAAACCAGTCTGCGAAGAGACTGCTGGTTCTTCTGACCTTGTTCTGCCTTCTTTTCTAGACCCTCACGTGGCTCTTACTTTTCTGGAGAGGACTCGAGAGAAAGTGAGTCTGGGTTGGAGCCAGGCCATCCCCGGCGCAGTGGCCGGTCTGAGTGTGTGCGTGCCACCCGCGTGGCTCTGGAGCCCGGTGTCTGCTGTGCCTGCAGGGGCCTCGCTTGAGGCCCTGCGGCCCCACTGCTGAGGGTCCTTGTTTCTGACCTCCCCAGGTGAAAAGTAGCGACGAGGCGGTGATCCTGTGTAAAACTGCGATTGGAGCCCTAAAACTTAACATCGGGGACCTGCAGGTCACCAAGGTGAGATCGCCGTGATACACGGTGGCCTCCAGTTTAACAAGTCAATTGGAACGATACGGGGAGAGTTCTGCACCCTCGTCCAGGCTCATTGTTGACTAACGTTCCACCTGCTTGCCCTGGCATTCTGGGGGGGAGGGGTCACCAAACCCCGTGAGACCAAGCTGCCGGTGTGTAGCCGTTGCCCTTACGCAGAGGAGTCTTCCTGTCACCGTCATGTGTCCGCACATGCCAGCCGCAGTCCTGGGCTCCTGCCCACAGGGGCAGCTGCTCATGGACAGCCACCTGCTGCTCCCCTACCTCTGTCTGCACCCTAATCATTGCCTGAGCTTCCTGTCTGTGTTGGTGCCTTTCTTGTCTTCCCTCCGGTGTGACTGTGGGGACAGGCGTGGGTGTTGGGGAGACCCCTTACATGGTTGGTGCACCTTGTGGACCACAGACCCTGTGTGGGCTTTTGGTGGTTCTTGCACTGCAGGGAGCCCTGGGTAAGTGCTCACGTCCTCGCTGCCCTACAGAAACTTGCTTTGTGCTTCCCAGTCTTAGCTTCATATACGCCTGTTGCCTTTGTGTTGAGTGTTTGAAAGCTGTAAAATGCCACGGAGAAGGGCGGGTGGGTACCCCCCGCTCCGGCTTAGGGTATAGCCGGGGCAGCTGGGCCCTGGCCATGCCCACCCTGGGAGCGCCACTGCTCATGCCGGGGGCATCCTGTCCTTGCACCCCGCTAGATCAGGGCGCACAGCTCTAGATGAGATGTGGCGTGGCTTCGCCTCGCCTAGCCTAGCCGGATGTCTAGTGTGGGGTCGTCCCTGATACATGTGACCAGCTGCTTGTTCCTCTTACATGGCATCTCACCACGTAACACTCACGGTGCCTGTGTGGCAGGGTTGAGATGGTGGTTTCCATCACCAACAATGCTGTGTCTGCACTGACGTGCCGGGCTCCTTGTGTGCGTGGGTGGTCTCGCCAGGCGGGCCTGTGCCTGGAGGTGAGACAACAGGTGTGTGGCGGATGCTGTGCACCTCGCCCAGGTATTGCCCGGTGTTTTTCCACAGTGGCTCTTGCTCCCACAGCCCCCATGTTTTCGATACTGGGCGCTTTCAGACCGTCCAGTGCTCGCTGATCTAATGGGGATGGAAGGGTGTCTCGTGGGGGTGGCTTGCATTTCTCAGTCACCGGTGGTTTACTGACCTCTGTCTCCTCTTCTGTGAGTTGCCTGCTAATGTCTTCTTTTGCCTGTTTTCCTGAGTTGCGTGTGTCCTTTTCACTCATAAGAGTTCCTTCTACAACTTTGCTCATGGTTCCTCCTGGGCCGCAGGGGCCATGGCTGTCTTTGCCTCGGTCCTGTTTTCTGTTTTGGATGAACTGAAGTTCTCCAGTTTTGTGGAGTCAGATTTTGTGTGAGTTCGTTTGCCTTGTCCTGGGCACGACGTTTTAAGTTGAACAGGAAGGCGGTCTTGCTTCCCGTGCACAGGAAACAATCGAGGACGTCGAAGAGATGCTCAACAACCTCCCAGGGGTGACATCGGTGCACAGCCGCTTCTACGACCTGTCCAGTAAATACTACCAGACAGTGGGGAGCCATGCATCCTACTACAAAGACGCCCTGCGGTTCCTGGGCTGTGTCGACATCAAGGACTTGCCAGGTAACCCCAACGTGCATCCGCGTGCCCGGGAAGCTGGCGCTGCGGACACGGCAGCTGTGCGGGGCCGGAGGGCCTCACGGGGACAAGAAAGCCCGTGTGGTTAGAGGGGGAAGGGCTCTGTGAGCGTCGGTTTCAGGCAAACAGGAGGCCAGCTGCTCCCTCTGCCGGCCTTTGCTGCTGCCCGTGTCGCAGGTGGTCGTGACAGTTTAGTGGTGCCGTTCCTGCCCCAAGGCTCCTGAAAACTGAGATGCCAGATGCAGGGGAGTAAATGACAAGTGTCTCAGGGCTGGAGGGTGGGAAGAAGAGTGACCACTGAGTCCTGGGGAAAGTGCAGTGACTGCATGTTCAGGAAGGAGACCTCGGCACGTTTCAGAGGGTTCTCACCCCAGACTTGAAGCTGGAGGGGGTGCAGGGAGGGACGGCGGTTCTCCGTCCAAGGCAGGGGACACAGGGTGCCCGGAGCTGCGGGACACAGACAGTCAGGGACGTCAGCAGTCACACGGGTGTAGGAAGAAGTGAGAGACGTGCTTGCCTCAGGGCCCGTGAACGTGGCTCCGCTGTGAGCTGAACCAACCCAGCACCTCCAAGGAGGTGGCGCGTGTCAGTGCTCTGCTGTGACCCTCCTGGAGCACGGCACTTCCCACGTGAGACGTGTGGAGCTGAGCAGGACCGGGGCGCGTAGCCGGCGAGTGACGCACTGTTGTTGTCCTAGCGTCGGAGCAGCAGGAGAGAGCGTTCACGCTGGGCCTGGCGGGGCTGCTTGGCGAGGGCGTGTTCAACTTCGGAGAACTCGTAAGTGGGCCCTGGGCAGAGTCCTCGCGGGGGGCGCTGCGTGCTGCCGGTTCACCCTCTCTGTCCTCGCAGCTCATGCACCCCGTGCTGGAGTCCCTGAGGGGCACTGACCGGCAGTGGCTGATCGACACGCTCTACGCCTTCAACAGCGGCAACGTAGAGCGATTCCAGACTCTGAAGGCTGCCTGGGGCCAGCAGGTCAGTGAGACAAGGCCGGCTGAGCGCCCGCCTGCCACTGGCCCGTGTCTGCGTGTTTACTCAGCAGGTGCTTCCCCAGCACCTTCCCTCCCGACCCCCCTCCTGGTGCTGTGGGGGGAGGCGGAGGCAGTAGCCCTGCTCGCGTCCAGCAGGGGTCAGGGGCTGCTGGGTCACTAGAGTGCGGGGGGGGAGTGTGGCAGGCCCCCCCCTGAGAACTGGACCTTACACGTAGGCCGAAATGAGGTGAGGAGCACTCAGTGCAGGGGGAGGGCGTTGCTAAGAACGGGCACTGGGCAGGGAAGGAGGCGCCGGGAGCTGGGAGTCGGGAAGAGCTGCTTAGCAAGGACTGGAGCTTGACGGTGACTTTATTTTCAATGAAGTCACATCAGAGGGAAGCAGCCATTGGTTGTTCCTCTCGTGCATCATTGGTCACTTCCTGTGCGTGCCCTGCCCAGGGGATCGAGCCCTGTAACCTTGGCGTACGGGGACGATGTTCCAGCCAACCGAACCGCTTGGCCAGGGCATGTTACTGTTTTTGTACTTGTCTGAAACTTTCATATTTCTCAAAGTCCAAGAAAACTTGTAGAATTCACCCACAATGAAGCAGAGTAGGTACCAGTGCACTGTGACAAGGCAGAAAGCAGATCCAGGCAAACCCAGCCGTAGTGGGTGTATCAGCACCTCAGGGAAACAGGCGAGCAGCTCAGAAGGGAGCAGGCTAATCTCAGAGCCGAGAGCTGCCGCAGTGCAGGCTGCCAGGGCCCCACACGCACCAGCCTGGTCCCTGCAGAGACGCCCTGTCAGGGCTACTGTCATGAAACCCACTCTCTGGGGTTTGGTCTGGGACCTGCAGGGCAAGGGTGCTGGTCTGGGTCTCGCAGCTGTCTCCACGGTAAGTCAGTAGCTGGCCCGTCCCTGCGGCAGACGTCCTGGGACTCAGGTGTGCACCTTGGGCCTGTGCACCTGGCCCTGCTCAGGCATGGCACGCCCATCCCTGTGCCAGAGTCTTCCTGAGCACCGTGACCAGGCCCCCGGTGTGTGTGGTGTTAGTGGGCCTCTCGCCTCGTGCATTCCTGGTCCCGGACGACGGCCTCTCAGGCGGGCCCCGTTCTGACAGTCCTCTGAGAACATGGGGCCCAAAGGGCTGGAAGCTGATCACGAGCCTCGGGATCCAGCGTCCGTGTTGGACCTGCCTGTCTCTGTTCCCTCGGCTGGTCAGGTGACCACTGTCTCTCCCCCTCACAGCCTGACCTAGCCGCCAACGAAGCTCAGCTTCTGAGGAAGATCCAGCTCTTGTGTCTCATGGAGGTAAGCACGCTGCAGGACCCTCCGTGACGCGTCCCTGCCAGCGTGCTGAGGCGCCTGCCCCTCCCCACCCTCCCGTGCCTCCTCTTCCACGTGCTCCTCACAGTTTCTGTTTCGGTCTCAGCGCCATGGCCCTTGCCCAGCGGCCCGGCCACCCTGCCCGGGCTCCAGTCGCTGCCCCTTCGTAGCACACACTGTTTGTCCTCTGCACGCTCGTCCGCCTTTCCCACCAGAGTGCGAGCTTGTGCAAAGGGGGCCTCTGGCGAGTGGCCCCTTGTAGCCCAGGCCCCCACCCGCCCCGCTAGGGGACTGCCCTAGGAACCCACCTGCGTTGGTTAGTGCACCAGGTCGCTGCGTTCGGCCTCAGGTTTTTTGAAGACTGTCAGCGCATTTGCCCATCTTGCGGTGGGCAGCTCACGAGCGTGTGCACCTGCCTGCACTGCGCTGAGTGCTCGGTGGTGGTTTCGACCCGACCGGGTCTCCCCTCAAGAGGCTTTTTTGTTTCCCGGATGAAAAAAGTCCTCACAGGGAGACGTTGGGCGGAAGCACGAAAAGGCGTCAAAATGCACACGTTTGAAAACTGTGCCGAGCGCTGGGAAGAACGTCTCCGTGGGTGCATTGCATCACAAAGGCTACACAGTTTTCTGTAACGTCCCCCCCGTATTTCCGGTCAGCACGAGTCCCCAGCCCCGAGCACTCAGGAAGTGAGTGGTGACTGTGGAGAACTCCCGCACGGCCTTCCCTCAGCGTTGAGGGCTGCTGCTTCGTGCCGTGTGACTGCCACTGAGCAAGTCCTAGTTCCGCTAATGGCTGTATTTTCAGAGCCTGTGTTTTTGTGTGTGTTTTTTTTTTATGATCTTATTTATTTATTTTTGGAGAGGGGAAGGGAGGGAGGAAGAGAGGGAGAAAAACATCAGTGTGTGGTTGCCTCTCATGTGCCCCCTACTGGGGACCTGGCCCGCAACCCAGGCCTGTGCCCTGACTGGGAATCGAACCAGCGACCCTTTGATCACAGGCTGGCCCCCAGTCCACTGAGCCACACCAGCCTGGGCTCAGAGCCAGTATTAATGAGAATGTCTTTATGATCTGGGAAAATAGGTAACAAACCAATTTTTTTTTCAGATGACTTTCACACGACCTGCCAATCACAGACAACTCACTTTTGAAGAAATTGCCAAAAGTGCTAAGATCAGTGTGAATGAGGTACAGTTCTTGGGCTCAGGTTGTCCCAGAGGGGCGGGGCTCCGGGTGGCGGCACCCTGGTCTCTGACGCAAATTACCAAAGAAACGGTCTCGTTGCATCTGGTGCCTGAGGCTCACGCAGCCCTCCCCCGCACAGGTGGAGCTGCTGGTGATGAAGGCACTCTCGGTGGGGCTGGTGAAGGGCAGCATCGATGAGGTGGACAGGCGCGTCCACATGACCTGGGTGCAGCCCCGCGTGTTGGACCTGCAGCAGGTGACGTGGCCGAGTGCGAGTTCCCCTGAGCCCTGGGTTGGGTCTGTGTTTGGAGTTTGCTCTGGATGGGAGCCACTCAGGAAGAAGGCGTGTCAGGTGGACTTCCGGAGAGTGAATTGGTGCTGTGGGGACTACGGGTTTCCAAAGAGCCCCTAGGGACTCGGTGCCAGCCGGAGGTTTGAGCCCTGTATTTAAAACGGCAATTATGGCAACAGTGCTGGGCAGCCGGTGACGCCTTTTAATCTGAAAATTGGTCCTCTGCTCAGAGACGTCCTGCTTATGGGGTTGGAGCTCACACCCGTCTGGTGCACATTTGCTGGAGGGCTAATCCCGTGGACTTCCTGTTCTCGTCAGCTTCCTTTCATGCCCGTGTTTCAGGAGAATGTGTCCCCACAGTCCCAGGCTGGGTCAGTGTCATCTGCTGCACCCTGGCCCCCGCTCACCGGCCCCTCGTTAGAGCTGCTCTAGTAGGGCTGGGTGCCTGTGGCCACCCCATGGACATCCTGACACCCTGTGCCCCTGCTCTGCTCTCAGATCAAGGGGATGAAGGACCGCCTGGAGGTGTGGTGCACAGACGTCAGGAGCATGGAGATGCTGGTAGAGCACCAGGCCCATGACATCCTCACCTAGCAGCCCCCACGCCCAGAGCACTTCGTTCAGTTGGGGGAGGGGCGGGGTTCTGCTGGGAGGAGGGACCGCTCTTCCTGCGAAAACAGCTGTCGCTGGTGCGTGGGAGCCCAAGGAACGGGAAGGGGAGGCCCTGACTGTGTGGGGCCCCCACTCCAGGGTGACCCCCCACCGTGTGGACATCTTCCCCAGCATGCACAATAAATGCTTCTGCTTGGTGCATCCCGTGGGGGTTTCCTCGGGCTCGGCCTCCAGGTCCGGCCTGTGTCTGGAGACATTAAAGGCCAGGGGTGGGACTGGGGAGGGTGTGAGGGTGGTGTGGCTTCCGCCTCCCCTCTGCTCTGAGAAAGGGGTCTCCGTGCACACACGGGGCAGGGCTGGGGCAGGTGGCCAGGGGAAATGTCCCTTCCGACAGGTGTCTGACCCCTTCCCGCCTGTGCCCGCACGCCAGCAGCACACACGTGAATCACCATGCAAGCCTCGGGTGGGGAGAGGGTTTATTGGGACTTCCCCTCCGGGGCCCTCAGGCTGCAGAGGTCCTCTTGTAGCTGTCCAGGTGGGCCAGGACCCAGCCCGCAGGGGTCAGGAAGCTGACGAATGTCACCACGAGCCCCGCAGCCTGCTCCTGGGTGGAGGGAAGGCCGTGTAGAGGGGTCAGAGTTGGTTCCGTAGGGGACACTGTCTACCTGCCCACGTCCTAATGGCAGCCACAGCGTTACACCGACTGCCCACCCCTGAGCCTGCCTGGCCCAGCAACCTTGACCTTGGGCGCCTTCCCCAGGGCACTGTGTGCTTGTCAGGTTCGTGTTTGATGCCAGGGACTGCCGAGGCTCTAAGTTGCTTGCAAACAAGTATGGGGCCTTTGAGTGTCCGGGTGGAGGTAGGGCTCCCGGTCGTGTGGGCAGGTGGTTGTCCTCACTGGCCGGACCTTCGGGGCAGGCTCAGAAGGAGCAGCTGGACTCCCTCACTCGGTTTCCCCGCAGAACAGGCTGCACCCAGGCATCCCTGCCGTTTCCAAAGTCAGTCTAACTCCCTTTGACTTCAACTCCCAGAGCTTTAAGAGCAAGGCTGGCCTGGGCCCAGGTCTGAGCGTCATCCAGCCACATGACCTTGGGCAGGTGACCTTCTAGACCTTGGGTATTTATGCTTGAAACAAATGGCTGGGTGCCCGAGGTGGGTAGCTGAGGTTGAGGGTTCACCCGCACTCCCCTCCAGGCAGACCCCCTTCCCCTTTAACGGGTGTGAAGCCACAGGATCCAGTGAGCACCCTCCCCACTCAGACCTGGCATTTGCCAGAAGGCCAGCAGGGACTTGAGAATAGGGATACCCTGCCTGCCCCTGTGACTGCTGGTTGCTTGGGATCCTGGCCTGCAGGCCTTGGCTGTGGGGACATCTTCCCGGCTGTAGGACTGAGATCCAGCACCTGAGAGCATGTTCCCTCTCTACCAGCCTGGCTTTCTGTGAATCCTTCCTCATTCTGAGAACATCTCAGAGCTGCCTGCCCTCCCCCCACCCCTGCTGGCCTGCGGGTCGCAGCACCCACCTGGGGAGAAACGGGTGTCTTGGCGGGCTTGGCGGAGATGTGTGCCTTGGGCACCACGCAGCCCCTCGGGGGGGCTTGCAGCAGCTTGATGGCAGGGGCCAGCCTCATGTTGCTGGGCCAAGCTCCCAGAGGCCAGTGAGTCCTGTGTCTGCTCCGTGTGACCTCTGCCGCTCGGGTGTTGGGCTTTTTATAGCTCAAGGGGAAGCACAGCTGTCCCCTCCTGTCACAAGAAAGGACGCCTACTTGGAACTGGGACCAGCCTCAGACCACAGCTTCTGGACACTGTCCCCCTGCTGCAGCCGCTTGCAGTGTGGGCAGGCTCAGCCCTCCTCAGAACAGGTTTCCACTTCTCTGTGGAAGAAGGACCCAGCAGAGGAAGGAGCAGGACCAGGGAGGGCAGGGTTCAGGAGGTGGGGGGGGCCTGGGCTGTGGGCTGGCAGCTCCATGGGCAGCTGCTTCACATCCCCCAGCAGCTTCTCTCCCTCTTCCCCCACTGGCGGAGCAGCAGGTGTTCGGAGCCCTGCTCACCCTAGGATGCACTTGCTGCTGACGTGGGTACCCCCTGCCTCTGGGCCCATGGCCCACATGCAGGTCCAGGTGCCCAGGGCGGCGCCCCGGGTCGGGCCCCTGGCCCCAGCAGGCCAGGCCCTAGCATCCCCACCTCTGTTCTCTGGTTGCTCGGTTCTTCGCCTGGCAAACGGTTATTAGGAACTTGTTTCCTGAAGTCCTGGGGACGGTCTCACACCTTCCCTGCGCAGAGAGACGCTGCTCACCAGCCCCGGTCCCCAGGGAGGGCAGTGGGCCTGTCTGTGTCCCTTCCACCCTCAGGCCTAGCATGTCTCCATCTGCTGCTCACATTTACATCGGCCCACCAGTGTCGCCACACCCACATCCCCACCCCCAGTCCCACCTTGAAGGGGTCCCCCCCAAGTCCACACAGCAGCCGGACAAGCCTAGAACAGGTAGGCTCCATTTCTGCCCATGTCCCATGGCCTCCACACCCGATGGTGTGGCCCCAACACGCCCCGTGGCCACCTGGTGTCCTCAGTTGTGTTCCTGGTCCAGGCCCTGGGCAGGTGGCCTCTCTGGGCACGTGTCCACGACCCGCTGCTGTGGCTGGAATACAAGCCCTGTGAGGACGGACAAGCGCTCTGGCTTTGGGGCCTGGAACGTGTCTGGTCCTTGCTGGATGAATGGATTGGGGGGTGGGGCAGGGGCTCCAGTTAGGCTGAGGGAGACGGAGCTGGGTCACAACGCCGTCACAGCAACCCAGAGAGGAGCTGACAGTGATGAGGGCCGCAGCCCAGGTGCCCATGTTGCCATCTCCAGGCCAGACAGGCACAGGGTCAGGCCCCCAGACTCCGCAGGCACCGCTGCGCCCTGCTCGGTTGGTTTAGTAATGGTGAGGTGTGGATGTGCCCGCATTACCCTTGGAACAGTGTCACTTTTGCCTGGAGGCCACACTTGTTCCAGAGGCAGGACTCCTCTCTGGGCCCCTGCCCCACTGGCCAGGGCCCGTGCCGCATCGGCTACCGTGACTCGGTTTCCCGGTCAGGAGCTCTGTGCCCGGAGGCTGGGGGAGGGAGGTATCCTCGGTGTCACCTCCAGCAGCGCTGGGTCCAGCTGCCAGCTCAAGCCGTGGGGGCGCCGCCCCTCCTCCAGAATAATCCCTTCCGCCTGAAACTTTAATTATAGCTTTGGGGTGCAGTTGGGGATAAGGCTGTGGATTAGAGAGGATCAGTCACCCAGCCAGATGGGGGTCTCCTTTCCCAGATAAGATGTGTTGCCCCATCCCCAGGCCTGGCTGAGGGAGCTGCCCCACTCTTCCTGGCTCTGCTGTTCCGGGGAGTAAGCAGTGTGGGCAGCTCCCTGCCAGTCCTGGGTCGGGAGGCTGCCCCCAGGGGACCGAGCCACTTCCTCAGGTCTGGATGGCCGCACAGGCCTCAGCTCTCCTGGATCTTTCCCACCACTCCTGCCCTCCTGGCTCCCTGTGGACGCAGCTTCTGGGCCTCACCCCAACTGGGCTTCTGGTCCCCAGAACCCCTTGTCCAAACCAAACCCTGCACCGGTCCCTGCTGCCCACACCCCTCACAGGGGCCGCCAGAGGTGGGGTCTGGCAGGGCCCCTCCGTCATCACCCCAAAGCCTGCAGGCCCCACAGGGCAAGGGCCTGAGTCCCGGGCACCCCTCCCCCCACCACTAGGGTCTGCTGGGACCTGGGAGGAGGTGGTGGCCACTCTCATTGGACAAGGGAGTGAAAGGCTGTAAGGGTGCACGGTGTGGAGGCCCCCCTGTAACACTGGGGGTAACCGGGGCTTGGGCAGGGAGCCGGGCCCGGGGCTCAGGGCCAGCCAGGCTGCCCTGACCAGTGCTGTACAGGAGGAGGGGCTCTCCAGGTCCTCAAATCTTCACCCTCATCTCAGGGCCATCTGTCGGTCAGCGTTGACCTGTCCCTCCTGCCTGTGGTGTGTGTGTGTTTTTTTTGGGGGGGCGGGGCAGGGGCAGCCGCCAGCGCACACCTGGCACAGAAAAGCTGCAAGGCCACGCACAGGCTCTGGGGTGCTCACCGTGGCCACATGGCGCCACCCTGTGTCCGAGTTCGGAACCACAGACACTGCTAGGAGAGCAGAGGGGAGGTGGCTGGCGGGCAGGGGAGCCAGGACAGGCGCCGGCCTCCTGCAGACACTTCGCTGCCTTGAAATCTACTCTCAGCACATAAGGGTCGTCCGCAAAGTGTGGTGCCCGCGCCAGCAGCCCAGCGTCACCCAGAGCTTGTCAGAAACCACTCGGGAACTGGGCTTGTCCGAGTCCCCTGTTACAAATCCACCAAGTCCCCACCCCGCCCCCGCCCCTGGAAATTTGGGTGCACAGTTACGGCATGTCTCATCAACACAGTGCTTTACCCTGTTTCACCCCAAACTAAGTGGCCACTTTCAGAAAACTTGAAATCTCACCCAGGTTGCAAAGCTCAGTCCTTCCCTTTGACCTACAAAAACACCCTTCTGCTAAGAATGTTCTAGGTTAGCAGGGTTTCCTGAGGCTTTGGGGCCCGTGGGTGGGGGCCCTGGGGAGGCCCTGCCGCCTGTCCCTCGAGGAAGCCTGCCAGAAGACGGCCTGCGGTGACACGTGTCATAGCCCCACAGCGCTTCTGGTAGGACGGTTGACTGTCGCGTGGCTGGGCTGTGTTGCCAACACTTGCTGAACGTTTTCCTGGGTGTTTCTGTGACGGCGATTTTTGGACAAAATTAACCGAACATTTAAATTGGTGGACTCTGGTTGTAGCGGATCACCCCCCACAATGACGGGGCTCATCAGTCAGTTGAAGGCCTCACAGAAGAAAGGCTGGGGGAGGGGCCCTCCCCTGCACTTGACCTTGGGACCCTCACTGCAACCCTGGCTCTTCCCTGGGCCCCAGCTGCCACCCCCACCCACAGCACTTGGATTTCCAAGTCTCCACGCTCACAGGAGCCAACTCCTTAAAATAGAACCCCCTGTCACCCAGGAGGGACGGGCTTCCTTCCACAGACAGAGCTGAAACAGGGCGTCTCCAGCCCACCGAGGCCATGAGCATGCCAGCAGCGCCTGGTGAGAAGTCTGCTCGCAGGTGACATCATATCTGCGTGTCCTGCCAGTTCTGTTTCCCTGGAGAATCCTGCCTGGTACAGTGAGTGTGATACGTAACTGAGCCTCGTTCAGACTCCCTTCGATGTCCCCTCGTGTCCCTTTCCTACCCCAGGACCCCCTCCAGGGCGCCATGTAGCACTCAAGTCATCAGGCCTCCAAAGCTCCTCTCGGCTGTGCCGGCTCCTCAGACTGCCCTGCTTTTGACGCCGCCCGGGCGGTTTTGGGGGGGACAGCTCAGGTGTGTGGAGGGTGCCCCCTACTGGAGTTTGTCTGCCATTTTTCCAGGACCAGACAGAGCTTCGGTTTGGGAGGACAACCGTGTAGGACCACCAGAAGTCCCATGTTCTTTTCACACCGTCCAGGACAGTGCGGCTTCTCACTTCGACATTGACTTTGAGCACCGGGCGGAGGCCACTTTGTCCGTTTCTTTGTGGTAGAGCCACTCTTTCCCCTCCCCCTGCCATTCTGTGTCTGGGGGGACGTCCCTGGACACCGACCGCCACCCCCACGTCGCCACACTGTGGCCCCTCCAGGCTCCACAGGCATCGTTGGAACTCTGCGCGGGTCCTGTTTTCCCACTTACGTCACTTAATACTTTTGTGCGTTAGTTTTTGTGCATTGTTACTTATTCAACGAGTTAAATCAGTGTGGACTCAAGGGTGTCTGTCTGGCACGCGGGTTTCCAGCTTGGCCACTGGGGGTGCTTCCTTCCGGCTGCTGTGCCCGCAGCATTCTGGAACCTTCCTGTCTAGTCTGTGCTGAGCACTTCCTTCTGTGCTGGCACTGTGGAATGCTCCAGACTCGTCCGGTGTGTTTTCTGCCCAGCCCTAAAATAAGCCAAGGGGCCCTGGTCCCTTTGACTGAGCAGATGTGGGTTTCGCCAGACCCTGGGTGGGGGGTGGGGAGGGCGGAGAAGGTGGGGAGCCCGGGGAGGGGCTGGGCCTGCAGGAGCCGGCGGCTGGTGGGAGCCTGGTGTGTCCCGAGGAGGTCACGGTGCTGGATCTGCAGGGCGGGGAGTCCAGGCGAAGCAGCTGGAAGCAGCACCTGGCCAGTGTCTCGGTGGGGAGGCCACAGAGAGGCTTGAATTTGCTTTTCGACTGAGTTTGAGACCCTGTAGGACTTCTGGTGGCACTGAGTCTGAGCTTGGGTGGCAGTGGTGTCGGAATCACGCAGTGTCACCTGTCACACTCACAGCAAGTCGGGAGGAGGGGGGGCCAAGCACCCCGCTGGGAGGGGCGGGTAGAGCAGGGCTGGAAACCTGGCGACTGAGGAGCACAGGCTCTGCCTGGGCTCAGGGGTGCTGGGGGCGGACAGCAGCTCTCAGGATGGAATCAGGGAGACTGGGGCGAGATGTGGGAGCAGCCAACAGACCCGCAGAACAGCTGGGGCAGCCCAGAGGGTGGGAGGAGCAGCACACTCTCTGCAGGTGTGTGGCCCAGCAGAGGTCACTGGTGTCCCCGCCCTGGGCACCAAGCACCAGCGGGAGCACCGTGACGCTGCAGTGGGTGCAGACGTGGCCTGTGCACCCGGGAAGCTAGTGTCAGGCCCTGAGGCTCGGGGTCACCACCGTGGGTCTTTCCAGACAGACTCTGTCTCCAGCCGCACTCAGCTGGGTCCTGGGGTCAGCTACGCTTTTGCCGAGTGAGAGCCGAGCAGCCAGAGCAGGTCCAGGGGTGTGAGCACAGGTGGGGACCAGAGTGGGGCCGTGGAGGAAGCTGCTGGGCGCTGTGGGCTTGGGGACCTTGGGTCGCCAGAGGAGTGAGAGGCTGAGGGGCCCTGAGGGGGTCCTATCTGGAGGGGAGGTCCAGCCGGGGAGTAAAAGGTGCTGGGAAGACCAGTTGCTCCGGCTTTGAAAGCACAGCAGGCACACCGAAGTGTCCAGAAGCAAAGGGAGGGGCTGGAGAAGGGAGACGGGACACGGTGGGGGGGCGAGGGGCCGGGCGGGTGCGGGGTGCTGTCTCATTGGTCGTTTTCGTGTCTTCTCTGGAAGTCCTTGGCCCGGTTCTTACTCGGGGTGTGTGGTTTTTGTTGTGGGGCAGCTGGCATTTTCCTGCAAGACCTGTCCAGAAAGTATCCAGGTGGCACTGTGACCCTCAGAGACAGTCACTGAAGAAGCCACAAGGGACAAGAAACACTGTGCACAGGACAGTGACGCCTTGGTCCCCTTCAGAGGAGGCACCTGGGGACCCCACACAGTTCTCCCGGTCGCCATCAGCGGCCCCGTCGTATTTTCCTGAATCTCATCGATGGTGTGAAATCTGTTCCTTTTCAAAGGTGATTTTAGTTTTGGGAAAGGCCAGGAGTGGCAGGGCCCCCACTCCAGGCTGTAGGGGGCTGAGTCACCTGCGTGGTGTGAGATTTTGCCAGAAAACTCTGCACCAGACGCGATGCACTAGCGGGCGCGTTGTCCTGGTGAAGCTGCCCATCACCAGCTGCCCGCAGCGGCGGCCTCTGACTTATCCGAATGGCTTCCGCAGAGGAACGTTCGGGCCTCGTGCAACATCCATGCAGGTCCGTGGCTCTCCTTGCTCAGTCATCGGGAATGCGACGGCCACACAGCACACAGGCTCACTCTAGGGCGTCTGCCACCCCCGCCGGCCAGTCCAGTGAGCTAGTCGTGGTTCACGCATGCGCATTCCAGTCCACGGTCCTCTCCTGCCAGGTCACGACCATGTTGCACGAACCGATCTCCTTGTAGTAGCGATGGCCGGACTTCTCCTGGGCAGACCTCGAGTATTCTGGGTTAGGGTTCCCTTGGCAGACACGTGATTTGCAGACACTTTCTCCCATGATGCGGGTTTTCTGTTCTCTATCGTGTCCTTTGATGCGCAAAAATTGTTGATTTGGCGACCCTGACCCTCCCCCAAGGGGGACCAGCAGGAACCTGGGGCCAGACAAGGGCGGGAGGCCCTTCCGTCCCCACAGGAGGTGCTGTGGCCAAGGGTGCAGACTGCAGGCTCGTAAGAGGAGCCTGCCAGCTGCCATCAAGGTGGCGATTCATGCAGCCTCACGGTGTCACGGGGGTCACAAGGCTCAGACCAGCCCGGCTCTGGGAGGGGCATGACGCAGGCCCCCAGCAGGCCCTGATCACCCAAGGTGACCAGGGTTAGTGGATGATAAGCCTTTATGGGCCCGGTCGTCTGGGGTGGGTCAGAGCATCGCTGTTGCCAAGGTCCTGCTGGGGGCCCTTCCTGGGCAAACA
Organism: Macrotus californicus; assembly: GCA_007922815.1. NCBI lineage: Eukaryota > Metazoa > Chordata > Mammalia > Chiroptera > Phyllostomidae > Macrotus > Macrotus californicus. The sequence goes on from VMDR010003167.1 coordinate 53,174, forward strand.
AGCCGGCCGTCTGCGGCCCGTCTGCAGAGAACACCTGAGCCAGATTTGTGGGTGCATTGATTCTCTTTGTCTTATATTTGTAAACTGAGCTAAATACACATAATTTAAAATTTACCATTTTAACCATTTCTAAGTGCACAGCCCAGTGGCATTAGGTGCACTCACACTGCTGTGCAGCTGTCACCTCCATCCTCTCCGGAACTTTCTGTCTTCCCAAACTGAGCTCTGTCCCCAGGAAACACTCACTCCCCGCCCCTCCCCCAGGCCTACTTTCGGTTTCTATGAGTCTGGCTCCTCCAGGGCCCTGCTGTGAGTGGGTTGCAGTGCCTGTGCCTCTGTGACTGGCTAACTCGGCCCACAGGCCCAAGTTCCTCTTCTGAGGCCGAGTAGCACCTTTGTCTTCCCCCACAGACCCGTGCGAGTCTCTCTCTTGGGCTGCCTTGACAGACCTCTCGGAAGAGTTGGTAGCCAAGGGGGAGCATTTGACCCGTCTGCTCTGCCAGCACCGGGAACCCCCCCTCCGCCCCGCCCTGCCCTCCCCGTCTATGGGAGGGCAGGGTGGGGCCTTCCCGAGGACCTAGACACCTGGGTGCAGAGGGCGTGGCCTCCTGGGGGAGGTGGGGCAGGAAAGGGCTGAGGGCAGGAGTAGCCTCAGGGAGGGGCATCACTGAACACTGCCCAGACAGACAGCCTTGAGAACAAGGTCCCCCTAATGAGGGTGCTGAAGGCGGCTCCAAGCTGGCTCAGGACCCAGGTGCCATCCTCGGGCCAGGCTCCTTTGCTCCCCGAGGCCTCGGGACGCGGTTCCCACCCTCACACACACAGCCTCCTGAACCTCCAGGTCCAGTGTCCCTGCTCTCCCAGGATAAGGTGGGCAGGGGGCAAGAGCAAAAGCCCACTCCACCTTCCACCCCCAGGAGCACAAGCTTCCTTCCAAGCCCCTCTCATTGGCCAAGTCCGGGTGCTAAGGTCCCCTCCCGGAGATCAAGCTGATGGGATGCGGCGGAGGAGGCGGGCAGGACACTGGGAGGCGAGGGGCTGCGGCAGGGCCTGGGTGCTGCCCCTCAGGAGAGACGTGGGCCAGGCTGGCAGGACAGTGACACGGGGCGTTGGGATGTTGGGGACAGCAGAGGAAGTGGATGACAGCATGCGTGTTGCTGGGGGCTCGTGGACAGGAGGCTGGGGGTCTCGGGAAGAGCTGAGGGGAGTTTCCAGCCACTGCCCTGAGCAGGGAAGAAACAGCCACGCTTCTTCCTGGGTGCGCTGCTCTGTGACGGGCGAGGACCTTGGGAGCAGCGGAAACCCGGAGGGCACAGTTCTGTGAGACTCCCCGAGCTGAGCTGCTGGTTCTGGATGTGGCTGCTGGACCTGGGAGGAAATTAAAAATGCAGTGTAAATTATTCATGGAAGATTTAAAAACTCTACTTTGGGAAGTTAAACCTTGAGAAAACAGACATCCAGAGGGAACTGGCCTTGTCTGCGGCGCTGGCCCCTGCCCATCCCTCCTCTTCCTCTCTGCCTCTCCCCTGCTCACTCCCTCTCGCCCACACCCCCCCTCCACCACCACCCAACGTGGCTCCACCTACCTGGCCGCCCACCGGTTCCTAGAAATGCCAGCCGTTATCAAAGCCGCTCCCTCGGCTGTAATCAGCAGGTGCAGAGAGGTGATGGGGTGCACAGTCCACTCCAGGAGGGTCCGTCTCGGGGCGGGCACAGCCTTGGCGCCCCCACGCCACAGGCCTCAGGACGGTCCCGGGCTGCTTGCAGCAGAGCGGAGGCGACACCCCCTCAGCCCACGACCTGGTGCTGTCTCTGACCTCACAGTGTTAAGTGACGTGCAGCCAGGCTGAAGGGGGTGTACAAACTGGGCCGTTCTTGGTGACCCCAGACAGCACAGCTTCCTAGTGAGGGGCCATCCACAGGCCAGCACTGGTGACAATGACAAATGCCCAGAATGCAGGCCTGTGCGTTACAGCTCTCCTGTTCACGCAGACCTCGCCAGGGCGCAGGTGAGGAGGTGCCACAGAGGCTGCGTAGCTTGTCCAAGGTCACCAGCCATCGGGCAGCGCAGCGGGATGTGACCCCAGACAGTGTGGCTCAGGAGGTTGTGCCTTTGACAGTGGCACGTCCTGCCGTAAGTGTCAGGGAAGGCAGTGCCGTCGTGGGGACCTCGCTTCACGAGCATGTGCCGTGCTCAGAGGGGATGCACGGGCGTGCCAGTGGCCCGTGGGTGCTGTGCGACCGTGCGGCAGCGCCTGGGTGAGAGTGTGGCAGTGCCCTGCCACCCCCACCGACACCTGCCGGGCAGTGCTGGGTCCAGAGTCTGTGCAGGGCCAGGCTCTGCCACACCTGCACTTGTCATCCCACAAAGTGCCCGCTGCAGGACACAGCGTGCCGGGGCAGCCGAGGCAGGGACCCCACAGAGAGCCATGGCAGGCGTCTCCCCAGACAGCTGTGGCGGGCTCTGCTCGCACAGTGTCCCCAGGACCCTGCCGCCAGGAGACCCTGTGTACTGCTTCGTGGGTGATGCCCACACCATGCTCTGGAGGGGGGCTCAGGGGGAGGTGGGCCAGCCCAGAGGGAGGCCGCCTCCACCTCTCAGGGTTCTGTGGGAACAGGTGAGATTGGTCCTTGAAAAGCACAAAGTGTCCCCTGCCCCCAGCACGTGTGCCTGGGTAGCTGCCCGTGTGGAAGGCAGCCAGGTCAGCGGGTGGGGCCCCTGCAGGAGGGTTCAGGAGAGAGTAAGGAGGCTACCAGGGGGGTGGTGCGAGTGTGGCCACACAGCACCAGGACAACGTAAGCGCCCCTTGGGGAGAGGGGGGCCTATTTGTCTTAAACAGAAAAAAATCACGGGGAGAAGGGGCCCCTGTTTGGGCCCCTTCCTGTGGAGGGGTAGCAGGACGGAGACGCCCAGGACAGGACGCAGGGGTGACCTGGGGTCTGCAGGGAGGGCAGCGGCCCCGCAGGCGCCTGTCCTGAAGACACGCGCGTTCGGGAAGACGCATGTCTCACAGCGCTGGGACGCGTGCTCTCGGACCCGCGGGCTCCGCCTCCGCGGCTGCTGAAACAAGCTAGTGCCAGCACAGCGGCTTTACAAGGTTCTCCCGGCACATCCTGCAGGTCAGAAGTCCAGTTTCACTGGGCAGAGCCCTAGGTGTGGGCCCAGCCGCACTTTCCCCAGAGGCTCTGGGGAGAAGGGGCCTTTCTCAGCAACTGGGCTCAGGGGCCCCTCTTCCAGAAGGAAAGCCAACAGCCTCCCTGTCACTTTGCCTCCCTCGATGTGTCCTCAGGCCTCACCTGGATGATCCAGGATAATCTCCCCATCTCAAGATCTTGAATGTAATCACATTGGTGAAGTCCCTTCGGCAGAGGAGGGAACATTTCCAGAGGCCGGGGTAAGGGCCCCTGTCCTCAGACGGGGTGCCCCTGACAGGAACATTGACGTGCTCACACAGGCAGACACCGTCAGGAGAGCCCCACACTCACATGGTCCCCCACACGTCCTCCTCACGCCCAAACTGCTTCCCATCAGCCTGCTCAAGCCCGGTTTTGGAAGCCACAGAGTCCTCCTTGTCCTGTTGTCTCCTGGCCCCAGGTGACAGCCTTCCTCTCCCTGAAAACCCTGCCAGCTCCTCCTCTGTTCTGTCTCCCTCCACCGAGGAAGCCCTTCCTCACCCCTACCTTCGGAATTTGACCTAGCTCTGAGCCAGCCACCTCCTCCATGCAGTCCACCCTGATCTGCACAGTTACCTGCTCACAGCCAGGCCTCACTGCCACACCCCATGGGTCCTCGGAGAACGTTAACCAAATAAAAGGGAAGAGAAGCTCAAAGGTTCCCAGGCAGAGCTCTGAAAGGGTGACGGTGCACAGGTGTACAGGGCCTGAGCTTGACAGCTGGATGTCTGTCCGACAGACGTCTCGGTGCTGGCCGAGCTAAAGCACCTGGGCCCGGGGCATGGACGGGGCTGGACAGCCCCCTTAGGACTTGGCTCCAGTCACTGTGCAGAAGGGTCACCTCCCTGACCCCCACCTCTGTCCCAGAGTCCTACACCTAGGGGCCAGTGGCTATGGATGAACCAGAGGCTCCCTGCTCCAGGTGAGTGCCGCGTCTCAGGGTGGTCACTTGGGAACTGGCTAGTCTCAGTCTCTAGAGCGGGTTCCTCACCCTGCTAGCTCCCTGGGCTTCACAGCCCCCACCCACACCCTTTCCCCACGGCCCCAGGCTCTGGATTCCAGGAGTGCCTCCCAGGATCTGTTCTCCCCGGGTGCTCAGACGCAGACTCGGGTGCAAGGCCCCCCCAGCTGGGGGGTGAGCATGGTGCTGTGGGGATTCAGGGACACAGCCTGCACAGCCCCAGGCTCCCAGGGGAGAGGAGGCAGAGGGCACAGCCTTCCTCGCTACCTCGGCTAGAGAGATTGACCTGGCCAGGCCAGACCTGTGAAAGTCACCAAGCGAGGAGGGGAGGCAGGAAGCAGAAAGGCACCCCTAAGTGGCCAGTACCCACCCTGGAGTGCACCCAGCTCACCACCAGGCTGTGAATGTTCAAGGGCAAAGTCTGGGAACGCCTGGGAGCAAAACCCAGACCTGGGTCCTGGGAGGGGAAGACTCCGCTCCTGCCGAGTGTGGGCCTGGAGCCACCTGGGGAGATCCCGGCGCATCTGAGCCCCTGCCCATCGTGGGACCCCGGACTCCTGGTCAAGGGTGCGGCGAGGCGGGCAGGGGTTTCCGGATGGGGCCCACGTGCTGACCGCGCTCGCCGGCCCACTCGCTTGCCCGCAGCGTGCAGCCCCGCGCCGCCGCCGCCCGCGAGCTGCTTCTCGCGGCGCTCGAGGACCTCAGCCAGGAGCAGCTGAAGCGCTTCCGACACAAGCTGCGGGACGCGCCGACGGATGGCCGCAGCATCCCGTGGGGCCGGTTGGAGCGGGCGGACGCCGTGGACCTCGCCGACCAGCTGACCCAGTTCTATGGGCCGGAGCCCGCCCTGGACGTGGCCCGCAAGACCCTGAAGAGGGCGGACGCGCAGGACATCGCGGCTTGGCTCAAGGAGCAGCGGCTGCAGCGTGAGCGCGGGGCGGGGATCGCCAAGTGCCTGCCCCTCCATTCCCTCCGGTCTGGGCAGAGTCCGGCATGCCGGCCGCTCTCCCTTCCGCACCCCCAGGAAAGCCCGGCGCGCCCCTAGCCCGCGCAGGCTTCGCCCACAGGTTCCCGAGCCGGAGGCTGGGATTCCCCGGGGGCCCCTGGGGGTGGCCACGAACCCCCACCGCGCCCCTCCCCCGCGCGTGCCTGTGGCCTCACGGCAGGCCTTCCTTTCAGGGCTCGGCCCCAGCTCCGCGGCGCTGCTCTCCGTGTCCGGTAGGTCTCTGGGTGGGAGGCGCAGGCCCTGGGCTGCCCTGGGCTGGAGCACAGGCGCCCTCACGCCGGTCTGGTTCCAACAGCGGCTCCCAGAGAAAAGCGGGTCCGGGAGGGCCAGTGGGCCGGGGAGGGTCGTGGCGCAGCCGAGGAAATCGAGCCTGGAGCCTGGTGGGGAGGGCAGCGGGCAGCGGGGTCGGCTGACACAGCCCGCCCCACCCCCCGGCCCCCAGAGTACAAGAAGAAGTACCGGGAGCACGTGCTGCGGCAGCACGCCAAGGTGAAGGAGAGGAACGCCCGCTCGGTGAAGATCACCAAGCGCTTCACCAAGCTGCTCATCGCGCCTGAGGGCGCCGCCCCGGAGTGCGAGGCGGCGGGGCCCGCGGAGGAGCCGGAGCCGGAGCGCGCCCGGCGCTCGGACACCCACACCTTCAACCGCCTGTTCGGCCGCGATGAGGGGGGCCAGCGGCCGCTGACCGTGGTGCTGCAGGGGCCGGCGGGCATCGGCAAGACCATGGCCGCCAAGAAAATCCTGTACGACTGGGCGGCGGGCAAGCTGTACCAGGGCGAGGTGGACTTCGCCTTCTTCCTGCCCTGCACGGAGCTGCTGGAGCGGCCCGGCGCGTGCAGCCTGGCCGACCTGGTCCTCGACCAGTGCCCGGACCGCAGCGCCCCCGTGCGGCGGATGCTCCAGAGGGCCGAGCGGCTGCTCTTCATCCTGGACGGCGCGGACGAGCTGCCGGCGCCCGGGCCGGCCGAGGCCGCGCCCTGCACCGACCCCTTCGAGGCCGCAGGTGGCGCGCGGGTGCTGGGCGGCCTCCTGGGCAAGGCGCTTCTGCCCCAGGCCCGCCTGCTGGTGACCACGCGCACCGCCGCGCCGGGCAGGCTGCAGGGCCGCCTGTGCTCGCCGCAGTGCGCCGAGGTGCGCGGCTTCTCGGACAAGGACAAGAAAAAGTACTTCTACAAGTACTTCCAGGACGAGCGGAGGGCGGAGCGCGCCTACCGCTTCGTGAAGGAGAACGAGACGCTGTTCGCGCTGTGCTTCGTGCCCTTCGTGTGCTGGATCGTGTGCACGGTTCTGCGCCAGCAGCTCGAGCTGGGCCAGGACCTGTCGCGCACCTCCAAGACCACCACGTCCGTGTACCTGCTCTTCATCGTCAGCGTCCTCAGCCCGGCCCCCCCCGCGGACAGGCCCCGGCTGCAAGGCGAGCTGCGCAAACTGTGCCGCCTGGCCCGCGAAGGTGTTCTGGGGCGCAGGGCGCATTTCGCGGAGAAGGATCTGGAAAGACTGCAGCTTCGGGGCTCCAAGGTGCAGACACTGTTTCTCAGCAAGAAAGAGCTCCCAGGCGTGCTCCAGGCCGAGGTCACCTACCAGTTCATTGACCAGAGCTTCCAGGAATTCTTCGCTGCGCTCTCCTACCTGCTGGAGGACGAGGGGCCTCCCGGGGCGCCGGCTGGCGGGGTAGGAGAGCTTCTGCGGGGGGACCCGGAGCTGCGCCACCACCTCGCTCTCACTACGCGCTTCCTCTTCGGGCTGCTGAGCGCGGAGCGGCTGCGCGACATCGAGCGCCACTTCGGCTGTGTGGTTTCGGAGCGCGTGAAGCAGGATGTCCTGAAGTGGGTGCAGGACCAGGGCCAGGGTTGCCCTAGGGTGGCGCCAGAGGGGGACGAGGACACCAGCTCGCTCAAGGGCACTGAGGGGTCCGGGTCCGAGTCCGAGTCCGAGTCCGAGTCCGAGTCCGAGGAGGAGGCCCCCAGCTTCCCCATGCTGCTGCTGTACTGCCTGTACGAGACGCAGGAAAGCGCCTTCGTGCGCCAGGCCCTGCGGGGCCACCCTGAGCTGGCACTGGAGCACCTGCGCTTGAGCCGCATGGACCTGGCTGTCCTCAGCTACTGCGTGCGGTGCTGCCCAGCGGGACAGGCGCTGCGCCTGGTTGGCTGCGCGCTGCCCGCGCCGCAGAAGCAGAAGAAGAAGAGCCTGGTGAAGCGGCTGCAGGGCAGCCTGAGCAGCAGCTCGTGAGTCTCGGGGCCGGGTTTCCTCTCTCAGGCCCGCTCTGTGGGCACAGGCTCACCGCCTGCGCATGGGGAGCCGCTCACCCCCACACCAGCGGCAGGGCTTTAGGGCTGGTTTTGCCCACACCGTTGTGAGGCAGCCTTTCAGTGCCCACCTTCTTCCTCCTACCCTGTGCCCTCCCTCTCCATGCCCATCCCCAAGTACCCTGTGTGGCACGACATCTGCCCACACCCGTCTCCTTCACCAGACCCTCAGCTACCCCAGGGCAAGGCTGCTGTTGTTTCCAGCACTTAGCACCGCCCCCCACCCGCATCTGACGCAGGTGCTCAGCATCTGCTGAGAGAATGAATAGCAGGAACTTGACAGGGGCTGGGGGTGCCATCGCAGGTGCCCGCCTCGCCCCACACTGGGAATGAGGGTGACACGGCCCCACGGCCCCACACAGCAGGTGGCAGCGGAGAGGCGCAGGGGGCCATAGATGAGAGGTTTCACTTTGGGCTTGGGGTGAGGACACAGGCACATCGGACACCTGAGTACCACGGGGAGCAGGGAGGGACTGGAAGGGGCCAGGGGGCTTCACCTCTCTTTCCCCCAGCAGCTCTCAAGCCACCAGGAGAAAACCCCAGGCCTCCTCGCTGCGCCCGTTGTGCGAGGCCCTGACTGACCAGCAGTGCAATCTGACCAGCCTGACGTGAGTGACCACGCCCCCAGCCCCTCCCAGGAAGGGACACAGAACAGGGTGCCCTGGGAAGGACCGCGGTGTGTCCCTGTCTGGGGATAGGGCTGAGGAGACAGCTGAGAGCCTGGAGCCTCTGGTATCCTGTGCTGGGGTGGACAGGCTCTGCCCACATGAGGCAGAAAAGCGGAGGGGCAGGGGTCCCTCACCGGCTCAGGTGCTGGTTAGGAAGGGAGTTGGCTGGGTTCCAGCCAGACGCAGGGTACAGCCGAGCCCTGGGGGGTGGGGACATGGAGGAGAGCAGAATGTATTTTCCGCCCAAGGGGGGCTGCTCTGCACCATGTGCAACTGCCGAACAGTCCCTCTGGACTCTTGGGAGCAGCAGAGGAGGCCAGGCTGCGCTCTGCCTGCCTCGGGCGAGCCTGTCCCTCCGAGCTCCAGGCCCCTCCCCTGGGAACCGGAACCGGAGGTCGGCCTCAGAGGGCTGCTGTGAGCAACAGCGAGGACCCCAGCAGGGCGCTCAGTGCGTCCTGGCATTCCCTGTCCATTGGCTCCCAGCAGGCAAAAGTCAGGGCCACATGGGAGCTGCCGCACACGGGGCTCGGTGAGGAGGGCGTCTGTCACTGCGATGCGGCAGCTCTGCTCGAATGGCGTGTTTCCAGGGACCAGAAGCAAACACAGGGAGCCACACACTGCACAGCGTTTACTTACAGAGGCAGAGAGAGCCCCTAAGCACCAGGCAGCCTAACTGCGGCCACCTTAACTAGAGGGACAGTGCGTGGAGGTGACGCACAGAGGGTGGAATCTGAGTGGGCTCCTCCTCAAGCTCGTGCACCTCGGTGTCCTGGGGAAGCCCGGCGTGCGGTCCGGCCCCTCAGGGACACGCGGTGACAAAGGGCAGGGAGGCCAACACATCTCCAGGGGGAGCCGCAGCCCCAGGAAGAGGGCAATTTGCACAGCTGGGGCTGAGGGGCCTGAGACAGACCGTGTGCTTTCGGACCCCAGGCTGTCCCGCTGCCGACTCCCGGACTCGGCCTGTCGCGACCTGTCCGAGGCCCTGCGGGAGGCCCCCACCCTGACCGAGCTGAGCCTCCTCCACAACGGGCTCAGCGAGGGGGGCCTGCGTGTGCTGAGCGAGGGCCTGGCCTGGCCCAGGTGCCGGGTGCAGACACTCAGGTGAGGCTGGGCCTGGGAGGGACCTGGGTCTGGGGTGGGGGTGGGGGTGGAGGTGGGCCCCCCCAGCGGCTCCTGAGTTCAACCATCCCCCAGGCTGCAGCAGCCCGGCCTCCAGGAAGCCCTCCAGCACCTGGTCGCCCTGCTCCAGCTCAGCCCCGCACTGAGCACCCTGGATCTCAGCGGCTGCCAGCTGTCGGAGCCCATGGTGACCTACCTGTGTGCGGTCCTGCGGCAACCAGGATGCCGTCTGCAGACCCTCAGGTGCAGGAAGGGCGTGGGGACACACCCCTCAAGCCCAGGTTGGGGCAGGCATGTGGGGGCTTCCCTTCGACCTTGGAGAAGAGCCCCTCCCAGGGTCCCCCTGAGTGACCACAGTCCCTGGAGATACAGCCTCCAAAGCCCTGGCCCACCCCTTCCTGCGACACCCCACCAGACCGAATGTCCACTTGTGGTCTGGTGTCCATGGCCACAGTCTGGGCCATGAGCTGGCACCCTCTCACTCCCCAAAGGCTTGGCCCCAAGCTACTGCCCCCTCTCCCCAGCCTCTGATAGCCCCTGACAGGCCATCTTCTGTCACTGTGTACCTTAGCTGCCCCCTGTTGCTCCCCTGCCACCACCCACCCCCACCCGAGACTCTTCTTCCCTCCCAACCAACGCGCCCCCTCACCCCGTGTCCATGGCTGCAGCCTGACTTCCGTGGAGCTGAGTGAGCAGTCGCTGGAGGAGCTGCGGGCTGTGAGGACAGCCAAGCCAGGCCTGGTCATCACACACCCAGCGCTGGACAGCAGCCTGAGCCTCTCAAGGGATCCAGCACAGCCTTCTGAGGCCCCGAAGGCCAGCGCGGCCAGGAGGGCTGTCGTCAGCCCTGAGAAGTAGATCTCCCCGTGCTGAGGCAGGGGCCCTGGACAGGCAGGGAGAGACCCAGGTGGACACGGTCCCTCTCATGGCCCTGGACAGGGTGCAGGGCATGCCCTGGGGACAGCCACTGACCACTGCTCCCCCTAACCTCCACATTGTCCTCCCCTACCTCCCTCTTCTGGGGCCCTCCACCCACCCCCTTCCCGGTGTCCCCAGCAACAGTCATGGTGCTGAGACCCCCAGCGACTAAGCACCTGTCATGTATTGACCTTTCCCTGGTGTGCTGGGCACAGAGCGAGCTCCACCAGCCTTGTCGCCACCCTGCAGTGCCAGCCCCAGGGACCCACAGTTCTGGCCCCGGCCACCGAGGGTCAAGCAGGGGCTGCCCCTTGAGCAGAAGTAGGCCAGTCACTGTGCCTCCCCAGGAGTTTGGGTCTTGGTGCCAGGAGTGAAGCCATCCCCGAGGCCAGGGCCGGGGGCGGGGGGAGCTGAACCCAGGGCGGGGTCCATGGGCTGTTGGAGGTCTTCGGAAACACAGACCAGGGCAGAGTGGAGAAGGCAGTGGCCCAACTCTGGGAGGGCATGGGGGTGGGTGGTGTCTATTGATAATAAAGTCTCCTTTGCATTTGTTTTTTTTTTAGGATTTTTTTTTTTTTTTTTTTTAGAGGGAGGGTGGGAGAAAGAGAGGGAGAGAAACATCAATGTGTGGTTGCCTCTCATGTGCCTCGTACCAGGGACCAGGCCCGCAACCCAGGCATGTGCCCCGACTGGGAATCGAACCTGTGACCCTTTGGTTCACAGGCCGGCGCTCAATCCTCAGAGCCACACCAGCCGGGGTGGTCTCCTTTGCATTTGTCTGTTGGTTCCCGTTGCACTCGGCCATCTCTCCTTTGGTGCCTAACCCGTCTGTGCAGGGCAGGGCCAAAGTCCCCATTTCAGGGACGAGAGAACCGAGGCTCAAGGGAGCAGCCTGGCTGCGGGAAGCCCTGAGGCTCCACGGACAGGCCAGCGGGGGGGGCAGCTCTGGCGTCCTCTGCTCCACGCTCCACGCTGCTGGGCTTGGCCAGGCCCTGAGCGCCCCCACCCCGCCCCGCCCCGTCCAGGTGGAGGGGACCCGGGAGGCAGCCCCTCCACTTCCCAGGGGACACGCCCTTCCATAATCCCTTTCAAATGCAGTCATTCGTTCCACACACCAGACAAAATCCCCGCCCTGCCGGAGCTGGCGTTTGGGCAGGAAGGCAGACGGCAAATACTTGCAGCCAGGGCCGATGGGGAAGCCTACCAGGGGACAGGGAGCCCAAGGACACTCTGAGAAAGTGTTGCAGGCCATGGGCAAGCAGGCTGGCGCCCAGGCCGTAAGGGGGGTGTCTTGGTGAGCTCGGGCTGATGTGGCGAAACACAGACACTGGTGGGTTGTGGGCCACAGGGGCTTCCTCCCCACAGTCCCAGAGGCCACGCAGTCCAAGCTCAAGGTGCCAGTCAACTCAGGTCTGCTGAGGACCCTGTTTCTGGTCGCAGGTGGCTGTCCTCTCATTGTCTCCAGGAGGTAGAGGTCTTGCTCTCTGGCATCTTACAAGGGGCACTTGTCCCATTCTTGGTGGTTCTGGATCCGATGGCCTCTGAAAGGCCCCACCTCCGAATGCCATCTCACTGGGGATTAGATGTCAACAGACGGACAGATTTTGGGGACACAACCATTCAGTCCACAGCAGGGAGCACGCTCAGAATGTATGAATGCACAGAGGGAAGCCAGCTGACAGCGTGCAGTGGGGGAGGGGACCTCGGTGACTTGCCTCCCTGGCGAGGTGGGCACCACGGCGTGCTTTTGAGCAGATGGTGTGGCCTGACCGCAGCACTGTCGGGGAGGGCAGGGCAGGGCAGGGGAGGAAAGCATGGAGTGCGCCAGCCCAGGAGGCCACAGGGCAGGGGACAGGGAGGGTGGGCAGGCCTGGAAGCTGGGCCTCATGGGTGGATGTACGTGGAGGGACACAGGTGGCCAGAGCAGCCGGGTCAGCGGTGTGGCCTTGGCCTGTGCTGGGGGAGGCGACAGGAAGAGCAATTTCAGGGGACGTGTTAATCTGAGCGTCTCTGGCTAGCCGAGGGGTCAGAGCACCCGAGTCACTTGGGTCAGACATTTGGGTGTGAGAAACAGGACACACAGGCCCAGGGATGAGCCCAGGCCTCAAGGGGGGCAGGTGGGGAGACGGCAGCTGAGAGAAGAGGCTGCATAGAGCCGGAAGGGGACACCCAGCAAAGAGAAGGACACCTGGATGTCCCCTAGAGGGCGGACAAGAGGGAGACACCACCGCCAGGGCCCCCTGCACGTCCCAGGTCCACCCTAGAAGTCTTTGAGGGCAGAGTTGACACTGCTCCTCATGCAGCCCCATCTCCACACCTGTCACACCCGGTCCCCAGGCGAACCCCGCAGCCTCGGATGGGGATGGGGTGCAGCCCAACCCACTGCCCCGCAGTCTGGCCTCCGGCCTGAGTGCGGCGTCTGCCCAGTGGCTCACCGGCCCCCTGCCGCCCGGAGGGCGGGGACCAGGCCCCTGTCCCGCCTGCCCAGCCATCCTAGGGGTGGGGACCGCCGGCTGTCCCGCCCGCCCTGCACCGCCCCGGGGGCGGGGACTAAGGGGCCTTCCGGCCGAGAAGGCAGCCACAAGCGACCTCGCCCTTGGGCCCCGGAGCAGCAACGTCGACCCAGCTAAAGCCGAGGGACACGGCAGGGCTGCGGTGAGCCCAGAGACCGCGGCAACCCCCTGCCAGGGCTCCGGCCCAGCCCCTCGCTCGCAGCAGCCGAGACGGCACTCCCTACACCCCACCCCGCTGCCTTGGGGAGCAATGTCCGCTGGAGGAAGCCTCCTCACTTCCACCGAGGGCCGGGGCTCTGGGGTGTGGCTTGGAGGGACTGTAGGTCGGAGTCTGGGGGCTCAGTGTGGTCCCTGGAGATCAGAGTGAGGGGTTCAGGGCTTTTCCTGGGAAGGCTTCAAAGTCGAGGTTCTGGCAGCCAGGGCAGCTGGACGGGTCCACACCCCCCTACTGTCTGTTGGGCCATCAGCCGAGCTCCGAGGAGGGGGCTTTGGGGTTCACAGCATCAGAAGAGGGAGACCCAGCCAATTGGAGGTCCCCTGACCCTACCCTTTTCCAGGCCCCTCCACTGTGCAAGCCTTTCCATGGCGGACGCAGGTGAAGACCCCACCGTATTCACTGCTCACTCTCTGCCTAGTGACCGCCGGCTCTGGGCCAGCGTGACCAATGCGTACTTGGGCACACGTGTCTACCATGACACACTGCACGTGAGTGGCGTGTACAATGGGGCTTTGGGGGATACGCACCGCGCCATCCTGCCCAATCCCCTCAACATCCAGCTGGAGGCCCCCGCGGGGACAGGAGAGCAGCTGACCACAGCCTTCGTCTTGGACACTAACACAGGTAGCCGCCACCTGTCCTGGCCCCACCCCCAACCGCTGTTCCAGGTTAGCGGGGGGACCCATAGCAGCCCCCCCACTGCCATTGCCTAACTCAGCCTGCCCGGCCCAGCGAAAGGAGGCCCCGGGAGGGGAATGGGGCTCCTGGTCGGACCAGGCCCGCGATCCCGGTGCAGCTGCAGCTTCCTGCCCAGGTCAGGTGGGCTGCAGAGGTGGGTCCACCTCACTGAGGGGGAGGGGGAACGCCACTTCCAGTGCAGAAAGGCCAGGACCTTTGTAACTGTGCTCGCTGGCCCTCCGTGGGGCAGGCCTGCCACTTGCCTGTCTGCCCTCCCCAGGCTCCTTCCTGCACACCCTGGAGGACTCCAGCTTCCGGGCCTCCCAGCGCATCTACGCCCACCGCACACTGCCACACGTGCTGGCCTCCAGTGTGTCTGTCACCCGCCTGGCCCCCGGGTGCCAGCCCATCACCGTGATGCTGCGATCTGCCTTCTGCCCAGAAAGCCCGGACTTGGCCCTGCATCTGGGACCTGACTTCCAGGGAGCCCGGTGAGGGGGGGCCCGGGGACCAGCGGGGGGCCCACAAGGAAGCCTGTCCCTGAGACACAGCCGTGCTCCTGCAGGTACCTGTATGGCCACACGCTCACTCCTGAGCAGCCAGGGGGGCCGCAGCAGGAGGTGCACATGCTGTGGACACCAGCGCCCCCGACCCTGACCCTTGGAAAAGGCCAGGAGCACGGGACCTGGGAGTTCCTGGCCGTGGTGGGCGGCAGTGAGGCCAAGGCCCAGGCCTGCCTCGCTGAGGCGCTGCAGCTGCAGGCCAGTGGCACTCTGTACCCTGTCCACGCCCAGGCCTGGGCCCGGCTCTGGGACGGCTGTGGCCTGGACGTGGTGGGGCCCCTGCCCCTGCGCCAGGCCCTACGAGGTGCCCTCTACTACCTGCTCAGCGCACTGCCTGAGCCCGGGGCCCCAGGACAAGTCTGCCACGGACTCAGCCCTGGGGGTCTCTCCAATGGGAGCCGTGAGGAATGCTACTGGGGCCATGTGTTCTGGGACCAGGTGTGCACTGTCCACCCCAACACGCACCTGCCACCGGGTGGGCGGCACACAGGAATAGAGGGTCCTGTGGCTAAAGGCACAGGCATACTGCTGCCTCTGCCCGCCTGGGGCAGAGGCTGTGGTTGGGGAAGCCTGGGGGCCAAGGCAAAAGGGAAGGCTTCCTGGAGGAGGTGGTGTCTCAGCCAAAGGATGTGTGGGCGTTTGATGGAAAAGTGACTCAGGCGAGGGGGGCCCAGAGGGCACAAAGTCCCAGAGCTGGGAGGGTGTGTGGCATCTGGGCAGCGCAGGGAGAGGGGGCTGCAGGAGCCACGAATACTGAGTGACACAGAGGACAGGTGTGTGTCCTGGAAAGGCTCTCACAGCAGCTGAGGGAGCATGGATGGAGGAGGGCGAGGAGCCGGAGCCCGGAGAGGCTGGGACTTGGTGACCAGTGGACGTGGGAGGGTCCAGAGAGCTGGGGCCGTGGCCCCCACTTGATTGCGGGCCCGAGTCATTCACTGCAGGTCACACAGCCAGTGAGCAACGGAGCGGCTTCCCCTCCAGGCTGCCCACACCCAGCTCCTGGCCTGAGCGCCAGGCCAGTCCCAGATGCCCACGGGGGAGGCGAAGCACTGGGCTGGAGACCAGGGGGTCCGAGCTGGAGACAGGGGAGTGTGGGGGACAGGCGGGGGCAGGGCCCGGGGCAGGCCCAGCGAGCAGCCAGGAGCTGGCTGTCTCTGAGGCCCGCCAGGGCAGAACGAGTGTGGGGAGAAGGGCGACAGAGCTGGAGGACAACAGACCCTTGGCTGTGCTGTTAGGATCTCTGGATGTTCCCGAATGTCCTCCTGTTCCAGCCAGAGGCCGCCAGGGCTCTCCTGCAGTACCGCATCCGGACACTGGGTGGGGCCCTGGAAAACGCCCGGAACCTGGGCTACCAGGTGAGGGGGCCTGAGCGCACCCCCCACCACAGGGCCTCTCTCCGGGAGGGGCCAGGGCGTCCTGCATTCTTACAGCCTGGCCGGGACCCAGCCGGGGCCCCTCACTGCCCTGTGCCAGGGGCACTGCACAGCGGGAGCTGGGCAGAGGCCATGTGGCCCACTCAGGGGACAGGCAGTGGGCACTCAGAGCCAGCAGGCCCCCACCTCCACCCTCTGTGAGAGGCTAAGGCTGAGAGCATTGGGAAATGTGTGGGCCACTCCCCACCAGGCCCCCTGAGAACTGTCACCCCCAACCCTCAGGGAGCCAAGTTTGCCTGGGAGAGCGCCGGTTCTGGCCTGGAGGTCTGCCCGGAGGACGTTTATGGGACCCAGGAAGTCCACATCAATGGGGCTGTGGTGCTGGCCTTCCAACTGTACCTCCACAGCACCCAGGTGAGGCGTCCAGTGTGGCCACCCAGCCGCCCCCGCACTGGGCTGGGCCCAGTCCAGGCATCTGGAGCCTTCACTTCTGGGCACTTGAATGGATGGGCACTGGCGAGAAATGTGGTGACCACTGGGAGCCAGAACCATGGTGCCACGGCCCGCTCCACCCGGTCCTCCCCAGGACCTGCAGCTCTTCCAAGAGGCTGGCGGCTGGGACGTGGTCAGTGCCGTGGCGGAGTTTTGGTGCAGCCGCGTGGAGTGGAACCCAGCAGAGGACAAGTACCACCTGAAGGGTGCGGGCTGGGGGCGGGCAGAGGGCGCTCCTCGGTTCCCTTCTGCGTGTGACTCACGGTGCCCACGCTGGCCAGTGGCGTCGGGCGGGTCCGAGACCCTGAACTGAGTGCCATCTTGCCCTCGGCGTCCAGGAGTCATGCCCCCCGACGAGTACCACTCAGGGGTCGCCAACTCCGTGTACACCAACGTCCTGGTCCAGAACAGGTCAGCCCCCGCCCCGCCTTGCCTTGCACGCAGGGGCCGCCAGGCACGCTCAGGCTGCAGCCCCCTCCCCACCTCTGCCCTAGCCTGCGCTTTGCTGCTGCCCTGGCCCAGGACCTGGGTCGGCCCGTCCCCAGTCGGTGGCTGGCAGTGGCTGATAAGATCAAGGTGCCCTTTGACCTGACGCGGAACTTCCACCCCGAATTTGATGGGTATGAACTTGGTGAGTGGACTCAGGGCCCCTTGGAGGCCCCTTCCCTGTCCTGACACCCCTTCCTGAGCCTGAGTCCCTGGCTCCCCCGACCCTCGCATCAGCAGCACCCATGCCCCCCCGCAGGAGAGGAGGTGAAGCAGGCAGATGTCGTGCTCCTGGGGTACCCCGTCCCCTTCTCCCTGAGTCCTCGCATTCGCAGGAACAACCTGGAGGTTTATGAGGCTGTGACGTCCCCCCGGGGCCCCGCCATGACCTGGGTAAGATGGGTGGCGGTCCTCACAGCGGCCCGGCCCCACCCCGCTGGCCTCAGCTTTCCCTCCCCATGCAGTGGACCCCTCCTCAGCGTGTCCTCTGACCTCTGACCCCAGAGCATGTTTGCCGTGGGCTGGATGGAGCTGAAGGAGCCCAGGCGGGCGTGGGACCTCCTGCAAAGGAGCTTCGCCAACATCACGGAGCCCTTCAAGGCCAGCCTGGGCCCCGGCCACAACTACCCCTTCCTCAGACCCCCTGGGTGGCAGGGGTGGGAGCCCAGGTTCGGGGGTCACCGCCTTGGCAATTCCCACCTGACCTTCCAGAGATATGCACAGTGGCCTCAGGAGACCTGTGTCCTGGGGACCCTGGCCCTGACGACCTTGACCCTGCAGGTGTGGACAGAGAATGCAGATGGGTCCGGGGCTGTGAACTTCCTGACGGGCATGGGGGGCTTCCTGCAGGCGGTGCTCTTCGGGTTCACAGGGTTCAGGTGAGTGGGCCGACCAGCAGAGGGTGGTCACTGGCCCCTGCCTGCCACATACACACACAGGGCCGCCTTCTCCCAGGATCACCAGGGCTGGTATGACCTTTGACCCCATGTGTCCCGCGGGGGTCTCTGGCATGCGTGTCTCTGGCGTCTCCTACCTGGGGAACAAGCTTGACTTCTCCTTCTCCGAGCGCTCGGTGACAGTCGAGGTCAGGACCCAGGCAGGGCCCTGGGTTCCTCTGCTGGAGGTTGAGCTGTGGCCGTCACGGGATCGGCTCCCTCTGCCCCCAGGTAGGCTGCTGCCCCCAGACCCTTGCAGGGGCCCGGGGCCTGTGACCCCAAGGTGCATGCCCTCACCCCCAGGTGGCCCCCTCTCCCTGCAGGACACAAGGTCTCCTTCCCCTGCTCTGCTGGCCGGATACAAAGTTCGGCCTCGTAGGACACAGTGGCAGCAAGTTCTGCTCCAAGAAAGCCCTGGGAGATGGTTGAAGACACTGGAGACCACCACAACCCCGCCCCGGGACCCCTGGGCCCACCAGACCCACAGAGTCCCTCAGCGAGCGCTGTCCTGGGCCTGCCCCTGAACCGGCGGTGACTTGAGCTTTAGGGGCGCCTCTGGGGCACTCCCCTCTGGCCCTCCCTGCGTGGAGGGCGCCCAGCTGCCTGCACCTGCCCCTCCTGGATGCGGTCCCAGCCCACCGTCTGCGGTCCACCCACCCTCCACCTGGCAGCCGGGTTCCTGGGCTCCAGGCAGGGTCTGGGTTCTGTGTCCTGAAGTGTAAGACTCTGCTGGAAGCCCCCACAGACAGGGAGCTTCCCCGTGGCCTCCCGCGCCAGAGGTCTGTGCCCGCTGCCTGGGACTCAGGCCCACACCTGCTGTGCCCCCCAGGAGGGGTGGGGAGCACAGGCACCCTGCTGCAGAGGCGGAGGCAGGCTCGGCCACGCGTGGGAGGCGGCAGTGTGAGGGGCGTGGCGGGGACTCACCGTGCAGTGCCGCAGCTTCTCCAGAGAACTGTCTGTGTTACCGCACTGAGGGCGGTCCTGGCTGGGCCCAGAAGCCCTCAGGCTGTCGTGGGGGCTCAGCATCCTCAGCCCTTGACTCTGGGCCCCCTCAGTCAGGTTGGGCAGCCCCGATCACATGCCCTTCCTCAGCCGAGTGGGGTGTGGAGCAAGACCCTGTATCTTCTCTCCAACCGACCAGGAGGACCGAGCCCAGTGCCCATGGGTTCAAAGCCGTGGCCTTGGGCCCACCTGTCCTGGGCAGGCTGCTCCACACGTCAAGCGTGGGTCCTTGGGGGCTTCCTGAGAATGAGGCGAGGACCTTGGGGAAGGGCCCGCCTGTGCACCCCTGAGGAATTAAAGTCAGGGCTGGGACAGGCTGTGTCTGCCGTGAGGAGTGAGGGCACATAACGGGTCACGTTTCCGGCCAGTAACTTGCTCACTTGGAGCAAGTAGCTGGATCCTGACATCTGCCCCTCCCACCCTCCTCCCTGTGGCCACACACGTTCCAGCGGTAGGTGGTCCCAGTTCTCCAAGAAGCAGACACTGAGCAGGTAAACTGCGGTGGGCAGAGGGTGGGTGGGGGTGTGGGGGATCCCAGGCCTGACTCTGTGGCTGCGGAGCGGGGTGGGGGGGCATCACGGCAGGGAGTGGCCTCTGGGGAGGTGGCCAAGTTGCAGGTGCCAGCACTGGCTCCCCGAGGTCCTTAGAGGGGCTCTGGGGTGCCTACAGACCCTGCCTCCCAGCAAGGCCCCCGCAGGTCTGTGGAGGCAGCTGAGGCTGTCCCAGGCAGCAGCCCTGGAGCCGGGGGCGGGGGGCACCACTCGGACTGAGTGTAGTCCTGCTGCACACGCACACCACCTGTGCATGGCCACCCGTGTCTATGGCAGGGCAACCCTCTGAGGGACTGTGGGTGGCAGTGCACATGTGCAGGGCTTAGGGCCATGGCAGCCAGTGGCCTAAACTGGACCAGGGCCCCTCAGCCTGCCCAGGACACAGCCTTGTGCAGGTGGCCTTCCCCCTACCTAGCTTGACTGCACACCGTCTGCAGCACCTGGGCACGGGCTGGACAATCTTCAAGACCCCCAGCCCATCCCATGCTGGGGACACACACCTGGCCACACACAGACTGGCCCCTGCTCCCAGCCTCTATCCAGCAGGTCGGTCCCTTCGTGAACCAAACCTGGAGCTCAGGGTTGGCAGGTGGTCCCCATCCTGGGCCACACACTGGCCCAAGGCCCTTGTCTTTGGTCCAGCGTGGGACCTGCACCTGGCACGGTGCTGAGCCTCCAACCCCAGGCGTGGTCAGCCCAGTGCTGGCTCGGCGGCATACAGCACGCTCCTGGCCTTGGAGCTGGGGCACTGTCTGCCTCCACACTGGAGACAGTGGGCCCAGCTGTTGGGGGTCGCAGAGGGTGGGGCATGCTTTGGGGACTCCAAGTACAGCAAGCAGACCTCCATGCCCAACCCAGTCAGCGTGGGCAGGCAAATGGGGCTCCCTGGGGATGGAGGGGACCCGGGGTGGAGTGCTCACAACACTGAGCCACCCTGTGCTTATGGCCCCTGCAATTAGGCTTCCCTGTCATTGGCCTGTCCACAGCAAGGCCCAGGGGACCTCCCCCCAGCCACACAGGGTGTGTGCACGTGTTTTGCCCCCTCCCCTGGGGCCAGACCGCTGGTCCAGGGAGTGCACAAGGGGGAGGAAGGTGAGGACACACGTCTGGCACCAAGGATGCTCAGAAAATGTCCTCACCCCCCAATGTCCCCTTCTACACAGCCTTGTGGTTGGGGGTGTGGTCCCATCTGTGCATGAGTGTGTGTGCACAGGTGACAGCGTGAGCGTGCCTGGGTGTGCGTGTCTTTGTGTCCCGACCCACTGACACCGTGACCCAAAGAAGGAGATCGGCACACACCCAACCCCCAGACAGGAGCACGCAGACACGTGCACACACGCATGCGCACACACGGGCTGGGTGGGCACACGTGGAACCAGGGAGGCACACCACACATGTTCCGGAAGACAGGCCACTAAACCACAGTGCCCAGCGGGGCAGGCGGATGAAAGGCTTGCATTCCCAAACTCCATTCCAAAATACTCAGGCGTCTCCACCCAGAAGCCGCAGGGGACAGTCGGAGACCATGGCTTCAGAATGAGCCGGCTTGCCAGCCTGCTGGGGTCTGTCCAGGGGGATGGCTGTGGGCAACCCTAGGGCTGCTCCCCTCAGGAGGACACCCGCCCACACCCCAGCCAGAAACCAGGCCCTGCTGGCACCTCGTGGAACCAAGCACTTTTAATAGTGAAACCCAGGTGGGGCCTGGTGAGTGGGGAGGGGGCTTCCGGCTGGGGCAGGGAGTAGGGGACCAGGAACCACCAAGGTTAGGGTGAGGCCCCTGGGGTCCCACGGGGGGATCTCCATGGACAGCATGGTGTTCGAGCCGGGTGCGGGGGGTGGGCACCAGGCCAGGCGGTCAGGGGGCAGCCCCGGGGCCTGGACAGGGGGGGCCCAGCCACTCAGTCATAGTCTGAGTCCTCGAACTTGGTGCTGAAGAAGGCGGCCGAGTCCCGGGCCAGCCGGGACAGGTGTAGGGCGCCAGTCACCACCAGTGCCAGCAGCAGCAGGGGCGGCACCACGGCCCACATGGCAGCCAGGATGTTGTAGCACTTGGCTCTGGAGCCCAGGCGCCGGGCCTCCTCCAGGTCTCCAGCCACCTTCTGGTCTCTGGCCTGCACGGGGCAGCAGGGTCGGGTCTCTCTGCCTGTGCTGGGGTCTGGGGGGGGGGGGGGGAGCGCCCCCTCTACCCCAGACAGCACTGGGTCCACACCTCAGAGGGCCATGCTGAACCCCCAATCTGAATGCTGGGATGTAGCCTGAGGGGACGTTGCCCTGGGCTCACCCCCCTGCCTTCGCTGCCCTCAACACGGGTGTGGCACCGAGGGGGGACTCAGCCTGAGGTGAGGCCGGGAGGGACCCCTGCCCCCTGGCAGGCCAGAGCAAGCCTCCAGGGACCCTGGGAGGGTGGGGAGTCATGTATGAGAAGCACCCCCACCGCAGTGGGCAGCTCAGGAGCCCCTTCCGGGTCCCCCCAACCCCCGCCCCTTTGCGAGCCAGCGCGCGCCCACCTTGATGGAGTAGGCCAGCGCCAGGAAGCCCAGGCAGCACAGGTTCAGGTAGAGGGTGCTGAACACCGACCAGATCAAGTGGTCTCGAGGCGGCGCGCGCGGCGGCCCCAGCGCCACGGCCGTGTAGGCGGCGCCGGCAGCTGTGCGGGACGTCGGGGCCCCGGGGCCCTCGCGGGGGTAGGCGGTGTCCATGGGTTCCAGCGCCGTCGCCGCCGCGCGCTCCACTCCCGCTCTGAGGGGCGCCCAGGGCCGCTTATACCCGCCGCCGCCCGCCGGCCCAGGGCCGCCGCTAAATATAACGACAAATGACAGCCCGGAGTCCCAGCCACCGAGCGCCGCCCCCCCCCCCGCCCCCGCCCCAGCGCGCGGAAACGGAAGGGGGCCCAGCGCGGGGCTGCAGGACCCCGCACCCCGGTGCCCCCCCAGAGTCCCCTCCCCGTGAATCGCCCCGTGGCAGCCGTAAGGCGCCCACCAGAGATCCCCCCTCTGCGAACCCAGCTCCCTGAACCCCCAGCGAAGGCTGCTGCTGGGATGGACAGGGGATGCAGGCCACCACCACAGCACCTCCCCCACAGCACAGGGGTTAGAGGAGCCACCTGGGGGCCCAGGTGGGGACCAGGGCACCTCAGCTTCAGGGCAATCTCAGGCCAGGGCTGGGGAAACCACTGCCCCTCCATTCCCAGTGCCCAGCGGGCAGACTCTGCCCAAATCACCATCCAGACACCAGGGACCCACCTGGGGAGAACAAAGCCCCCCGCCAGCGTCCCCCCGGCAGGACTCCTTCCCTGGGCCTGACCCCCTCCTGCTCAGACGTGGGTCCCCCGGGGACAGGGCGCCCTCGTCGCTAGGCATCGCCCAGAGCAGACACAGCACAGCCCGCATGAGGCCCCGGACTCGGGGCGCCACAGGGGCTGTTAACGATGCGCGGCGGGTGGGGTTCAGGTTCTGCAGGGCACATTGGCGCGAGGACCCAACAAGACCACACCGGAAAGAGATGGGGCCCACAGACCAGAGCCAGCAGGACTGACCTCGCCCCACGACTGGAGCCCAGACGAGCCCAGGTCCCCAAAAGGCAAGGCTCATGTGGAGATGGGTTCACCCCCAGACACCAGCCTGTGGCCCTCCGGACTTGCCCAGCCTCTCCGTGGTGAGTGGGCAGCGCGTGGCGGGGAGGGATCGGGTCAAGCTGAGGACAGCCCCAGGTCCCATGTGCATCAGCGGCCCCGACAAAGGCTCCCACCCGAGGCCTGGGGTCCCCAAAGGCTGGGGACCCTTCCTGGGCACTTGCAGAGGCTCCAGCCAGCAGGCCCAGCCTGTTTGGTGGGAGGACTTGGTCCTTCCTCTCAGGGTGTCTGTCCCTCAGGGCTGACTGCTCAATCCCTCTCTGGCCCCAGCACACCCCTGCTCCTGTCCCCTGAGGAGGAGCAAGGACAGAGCCGGTGAGCTGGGGCAGGCACAGCCATGGTGGGAGGGGCTGTGGGGCTGGGCTCCACCCTGCACCGCACCTGCAAACACCATGGCCTCCCAGGGCACAGGTCTGCTCCCAGCCAGCCCAGGGTCAGGGAGGCTTGTCCTCAGGGCCCAGGGTGTCCTGGACCCAGCACCCCTTGGATCAGGGCCCAGATACTGGGAAGGACGGGGCCCCTCCTAGGACCCTGGCCCAGT